>JZLH01S0012794.1:13626-25014 GCA_001188425.1 Eucidaris tribuloides
GAGTATATTCATCAATGGTATGGTCGCGAATATATTAAATCCAATCGAAGGAAATTTGATGTGTTACACAACGACAAGAAGATACGCACAATATAGAAAACGATATAAGACAATATACAACTAATACAAAATACAATACCTAACACAAAATAAACATCATTGAATATAAACCAACAACACGAAAATACCGACTGTTACCATGGTTAATTAATCAAATAGGCAATAATACCCGAGAAAACGTTCCCGATAACACGCCCAAAAATATAGCACATAGTTAGGAGCACACCACCATTCACACATTGTGGACTGTTGCAAGCCAGATGTAGAGCTTGTGGGAGGAAATTCATAATTATGTTGTATTTTTCCACACTGTTATGGTTGTTTCCGTTGCATTATCATGTCTATCGTGATGTCATGTGGTGCACCCTTTCTAAAGATTTTCGTTCAAAAGAGGGCGTTTTTTCATCCTGCCATCCAGTTGTCCTTTTCAATAATTTCTGGCTATTTTGAATGAAAAAATGGCCGTATAGCGTCCTAGTCTAGTCCTCAAAAGTATGCATTGTGTGGGTTTAGTTCCAAAAGATCACTTGATGTAGCTCCTTATTGAGTATTGTTCAACAATCTATTCTTCGTATGTCTATGATTGGATAAATTCAGTAGGTTATAGCCACAATTACCAGTCTATTTGAAACGTTTACTATTTTAGTGTTTATATGATAATGTTTATTTTGTATCACTTTGTAAGTTTGTATGTTCGATGTATCACTCATAGGCCTTTTAGGCGCCGTCTTGATTGGTACGGGTGGATTTTTAATAAAGAATAACTAACCAAAGCTAAAACTAATCCTGGCGTGATGGCTAGTGGATAGACGTCCGCTCACTGCGGAAGGTCGCCAGGTCGACCCCGGCGGGCCATACCAAAGACGTTTTAAAAATGTACTTCTGCTTCTAGCCAGGCCCCCGCCTCGGGCATTCTAGGAACAGAGAAGGTAATAAATGTTAGCAGGCCCCGCCTGAAGCAGTCTATGAACTGAAGTGGTTACGTCCTGGTAAATAAGACATTATATTATTATATCTATATCTACTGGCTCCGAGTGTAATGTCCAGGCTACAATGATTGAATTTTCTGAAATTGTGTGCCGCTTGAGGAGAAACAGTAAATATCATCACAAGATTAACTTGTGAGCCTTAATAATAAAAAAAAGAGAAAAAAAAATATGACATTCTCAGTAATTTCTATCGTCATCACTGTTCTCAACAAAGAAAAATCTTCCCCATGACAAAAGGGCATAACTGACATTTTGGGTAATAGGAGATATTTGAGCAAGAATTTTTTGTTCAAAGCATTAAACCCTATTCATTTGTATTTAAGCAAAGCGATATGAAACAAATTGACACTTCTAATTAATATCTTTGTTATGCATGTTTACCCATGATTACTGAGTCCCCTACACTATTTAATAAGCTCAATTGTTGTAAAAAAAAAAAAATGTCAGTTAGCCTTTGTCATGGGGGTGGGAGGACAGAATATTTTTTTTCTGAAAAATTTTCCAAACCGCAACAAAAAAAGCTTCAATCAGTAACCTACACTGTGATTTCATTCTGTAATCTGTTGCTAACTGTGTATCATTCTGACCTATTGACTCCTGCTTCCTATTTGAGTCTATTTCCTTTAGTACGTTTCTTTCCACGAAGTACTTGGATTAGCAGTGTACGTGCCCAGTCACGTCACGTCAGTAGCGCTCCGTTCAATTAGTCCTGGCGTACAGAGCCGTGCACATGCAGTACCTTAATTTGAAATGAACTCTGATTAAACAGCACGACAAAAAAAGTAACACCCCTTTTTCAAAAATACTATAACTTTAACAAAGAAGGTGTTGAGCACATATTGGGAAGATGTTCCGCACTATTAACAAATTCTGGAGAGAAGTGGTGAATCGGCAAGTCATGCATGATGTAGCACATATTAAAGGCAGAAAGTCACTTTCAATAAAATCACAAGGGTCATTTGGGGTTTGATGGCCAGGATTTTTGACAAATTCGGTTTCTGGGTGAATGATTAATCGCTATTTTATGTATTCATGCTACCGTTTGATCTGTCATATCGTGTTTGGGTATTTTTGCATATTACGCTCAGTGAGCGCAATTTGAAAATGTGCCACCCGTTTCCTGCGATTTGAATTGTAAAATTTTACTGGGCAAAAAATCAAATTCCGAAATATTCCGCAAATTGTATTTTACGTGTTGTGCGAACATAAGAGGTTGTAACCATGGACATGGTTTGAGTAAGCACATCTTTATAAAATAATAGAAAATGTCATTGATTACCATATTGTTGGCATATAGAGAGACTCAAATGACTTTTGAAAAGTGGCATTTTCACCTTAGTGCAATGGCTCATTCATGCATGACCGACAACGAACGCATCACTTTTCACACAGAAGTTTAAGTCAATGAAGAGTAGGAACATTTTTGCGAAATTATTTTGCAGCAAACTTGTTTGTTAAAAAGTTTATGGTATGTGGAAAAGGGGTAAGTTACTTTTTTGTGTTTATTTCTCAAAGAAATCGTTTTGGGGGGGGGTGAAACATTGTCTCGCCAATGTACGCTTTAATGAATTGGGGCAGTTCTTCTCAGTCACCTTCCATTAAGCGTTTTATCGCTGGCCTTTTTGCTCTACAGAACTTCCTATGGCTTTCGCACTACATAAAACTTCAATGCTTATTTCGATTGATAAAATCATAACAAGTGAGCCGTACGAAGCTAAGATGAAACCTATAATTCAATTATAATCAGGCCTATTTTTGTTTTCCAAATTTCCTAGCCGCCTCTACAATCACAGCGTTAACATATATTTAAAACTTAGTTATAGAGCGTTTCAATAAATTTGATCATTTCTGACTGAAGCTTGCTGTTTTGAATAATTCGCTGCATATAGACAATGTAACCACGGTGCGAACACATATCCATATTGATTAATTCACAGATGTGACTAAAATTACGTGAATATTCAGCTTATCGAGTTGATATTAAAACGGAGGCGCGGAGGGGGGGAGGGTGCGGGGTAACAGTTGTCAAAGATCGAACATCTGTATTAAATTCTAACAAAACCCACTTTATTCCGAGAAACTCCTACTGGTGTTCGTGCGTTCTATGTGATGTGTTGTGATGTCGTGTTTGTGGCGTCTGTCGTTGTAACGCCTGCCGTGATATGCCCTCAGTTTATTATGGACCCTTAAATGTAAATTGTCATTGATTTTTCCAAAAACGCAGTGAGTGTTGGAATTTTTGTTTTTTTGTTATGTATTATCATTATTATTATATTATATATTATATTATTATATTATATTATTATTATTATTATATTATTATTAGTAGTAGTAGAGTCAGTAGTAGTAGTATAGTAAAGTAGTAGTAGTAAGTAGTAGTAGTAGTAGTTAGTAGTATTATTACATCATCGATCATCATCATCATTATCATTATTATTATCAACAAAGTTATTATTAGGATTTGAATATGATGAATATGTTACAAAAATGTAGAGTGATCGTCGGATTAAATTTCTAAAATGCATCTAATGGGGACAAATATGAATGATTAACATGATGATAAAGCCAAGACTTGGAGAATGTCGTGTACAATTGTCGTAACAAGAGTAATATAAAAAACCGCAAGTTGTATTGGCGGTGAATTCTTCCTTCTTCGCATAGTGCACAACGATGATATTTAAAAACGGAGCACTTTACTTTCGATTGTCATTTGATTGAAAGGGTCTTAAGAAAATGTTTTCTGGCAATAACAAATGTAACGACCGCGCTTATTATGTACGTCTGTATGGTTTATCCATATCTAATTTCCTTCCGCACAAACTGCTTCTAAATCCGGATATGTTTTAAGTTTCATGTTTCATTAATTAGTAAGCTCTGAAGATGGCGAGAGTTGAACCAACGCAGTGTACGTGATACACGTGTTCCCAGCGCTGTTTCAATGGAATAATAGCGTGCTGTAGGTCTCTACTACTGGTGAAAGAAAATGTACATTTAAAATAAAATACTCTACATGTACATTTTAACAAAAACAAAGGTTAACTTAAAGTTCCGGTCGGTGTATTACTTGGCAGGGTATTTGTATGTTATGTGTATGGCAGGCATATGTTTGTGTTGTGTGTGTGTGTGTGTGTGGTGTGTGTGTGTGTGTGTGTGTGGTGTGTGGTGTGTGTGTGTGTGTGTGTGTGTGTGTGTGTGTGTGTGTGTGTGTGTCGTGTGTGTGTGTGTGTTTGTCTATATGTATGTGGGTTTGCTGTGTGTGTATAAGTTGGGGTATTTGTAGTAAGTGTTTTGTTGTAACATATCGAGTTTTTAAAGATTGGTTATTGATTTTCACGTAAAAAACATCTATATGAATCAATCTCCAACTGAAATCATATCCTAATGGAAGATAAAATAAGTACAACACCCTCATAGAAGAAACTGGGGTTAAATATGAGTTGTTTAAATCTGGACGGTTAAACCCATCACTTTTTCCATTTGCTCAGGAGCAGAATTTTAAAAAAAGATCCGCGACGCGCAAACGTGCACGTGCCGTTCCAAAATGGTCGCGATCAGCCCGTGTAGCCAAACGGTCGCGCATGGGGATAGCGCCGATTGATCAATCAGGCGCTCCGCTCGTCTTGCTACGGGCACAGTAACCGTGATTCTCATTTTGACAAAATTGAAACTCCGACAGAAAGAACAACATTCTGGTAATCATGTCGTTTTTAATTTTTATCATAAACAACAAATTCTATGACGCTAGGATCTCAGGACTTCAACCAGTTTACCGTTTGTAAGCAACTACTAAACATTACACGTTTTGGTATTGATAATGGAAGGGAAGTATTGAACTGCAAAATTCAATTAACACCCAATTCTTTAAGGTAAAATACCAACAATAGATTAAAAAGAATGATTTCAATTCTCTAAGCTATGTCAGGTAATCAGCGGTTAATTACAAACATGTAAAAACTTTGTTACATCTAATATCAGAATATTAATCTCAAAGTTTGCAATAAGTAATTTGTTCCATGTTGAGTCACGTAACACTAATCAATAATTCATCGTAACTAAAATTCATATGCATACATTTATATATTTGTCCCATATCTCGTGGCTAATTTAACTTGTAAAATTGGCTGATAATTTACAAAATTACATTTCACATATACGTTTTAGTTATAAAATATATTGAGCATATTGAAGCATGTTGAATACACACGCAGGCTATATGTGCAGCGATTAATTCAATGTTATGTAATTATATTATATTATTTTATTTTATAATATGTCACACTTGTTTGCTATGAACAAACCTCAAAGCACAATTGTTCAAGCACGCCAAACTTTTTCAGTCTTTTTTCAGACTTTTTGATAGTTTTTGTAAGGATGCTCTCACATGCATGTAAATCAGTGGTAACATTTTCACTTTTATTTGACAAAACACAAACAGGGGTTTTCGTAATAATTCACTGAAACGAATTAAATAAGCATAATGTCAAACAAATGTAAATGTAAATAAATAACAGAAAGTGAATTGGAATGAATCAAATATTCCCTAAAAGGTATACTTTCAACCATTTGCACAGATTCCATTATTTCATGCTGCACTTGTTAATTAAGTTGGTTAAAAGGAAGTACCTTGTCGTGACGTCACTGGTGTGAAAAACCTTTGAAGATCATCAACCTCCTCCTTATGTTTACATCAAATTAAACTGATCTAGTCATCAGGAGAAAATGTAAAGCTAATCTGCTAGACAGTCTCGCGTGGTATAGTCACGTGACTCGCTAAATGGATTTGTTTGCTACCGGTATAAAGCAGTCAGGCAGATAATGCTAAGACTTTTCTGATTACGGGGGAAATTTCTGGCTTTCTGAAATTCGAGGTAACTCGAAAACCACGCTCTCAATTCGCACTTAGTATTTTAAATCTGTTCAATCGTGCGACGGGGTGGATGCGCGTTTAACGATGGCGACGGGGTATAACTCCATTCATGTGACGTCATGTAACGCCAACGCGAGACAAGTGTCTTAATTTGACAACTATAAGTGATGCAATTGTTACCGACGTTTGATGAAACTGTCATCGAGTAAGCCTGTTTTTATGTTGCTTATCTCCTTCGCTTATTTACGTCTCAGCTCATTTTCGCCTCTACCTTTCTCTTCCTTGCCCTCTTCAAATGCTTCACCCGTCCGTTGGTGTGCCGGCAGATAAACGCAGAAATATCAAGGCCTTGAATTTAATGTGCGGAGCTTTGTGTTACTAATCCACTGCAATTAGTAATTTAAAGCAGAAAGGTCACGCAGAACAAACGTGAAAATAGATTGATCCGGAAGAAGTAAATGTAAGATCATCTTTGTCCACAGTTTATAGATAATATGACACTCAATGAATGAAAAAAAAAAGATTTGTGTTTCCACAATCAAAAGTAAGCAGCCTCGGTTGTTTTACCAAATACTAGTTGAAGCGTTCCCCTTCCTCATTCCCATATACATGGTTCAGTGTTTGCAAATGTCTTTTTAATGAGTACTTGTAATTTTAGTTCAAACGTTATAAATTTTGTTTGAATGATAAAACATGGAGTTGAATTGTGCCTTAAACTTTGACCTTGTCCTGGCCCAAGGCATACACTTGAATGAAACGAAAGATAAAAATGGCCGAAATTTTCACAAAATATACAAAGTTAACTTGGTGTGACTTCAGAAATCAATCGTTTCCCAGCTAAATCATTCACACAGCTCCATCACATAAGTTGTTGATACATAAACTTGTGCCCCAATAATAATATTATTTCTAAAACATTTGGTCTGGAAAATCATTTTAGTTGAATCTATAAAGGACATGTTGTTTCCGAATTAACAGTCAGTATATGCCCACATGAGGGTACACCCCACCCCACCCCAACATCCATTTGATTTAGTGGGTCGTGAAAATCTGGGTTGGCTGAGCGTCTGAAATCACAGTCATACATGGATGGAAAATGAATTAAGTTTAATTGAAATCACACTTGATTGCTTGATGATTGTACGGGCTATAGCCATTTTTTCCCGAGGCGACAATATGTAACGGTTTTTTTTCAACGAGGTGATTTTCAACAATGATTTGCCATCATGTCTCTACCGAGTCTCCTATATGTGTGATCTGTCACCACGATACCCTGATTTGTCGCACATCTTATGAAAAGCAAATATAACAAGGAAAAGGGGTATTCTTTGTGAAGAAATATAATACGTGTTTAAATAAAACTTCTGCAACATGTGAAGGTCATATTTTTTTAGGACGCTTCACTTTATAATAAATACGATATTTGGAACTTTCCTTACCATTGGGTTGTGTGACCTTACCAGGGTATTGTGGTGAGATGCATATGAAAAACAAACAAATGTTAAAAGCATTATCTAATGTCAATTTCTCACATTGCTCTGCCCTTCCTAGATCTTTTCCTTAATTTTAAACAATCATAATAAGATGAAGGTATTCACCGAAATTATTACGTGATTTTGTTACGGTTCAATACTTCCTCCTTTAAGTTAAAATAATGAAAGTTTTTGCTATATAGTGCTCCTGTAAAATACTTTAATAGCATTGCGAATTATATGGCCAAAATAAATGTTACGGTTTAGCTTATCAAGCAGTTCAGGTAAAGGCAGTGTTTAATAGTGTTTTAATGTATAGGAGTATGTTTTCAGTGAGGAACAGGGGCACGGCGTTTTTTTTCTCCGTACATTGCACATTGCGTTAGCAGGTCATCGGAGCACCTTAGAATGACAGCGTTGCAGCGAGGTTGCAGCTATAATAAAAACTGGCAAACATACTTAAAGTAAAACATCTGACAAGTCAGTATAAATCATTGTCTCTATGGTAGACGTTTACAGAAGGGACTAGTTCTGAGAAAAAATACGCCTTTTCGTGCCCGTAGTGTGTTTGCGTGTGTGGGAAGGAGGGGGAATTTGCTTGCGTTGAAAATTTGTAGCAGGAACTCCTGCCCCCCCCCCCCCCCGTCCTCATACCCGGTTACGCCTACTACTGGTTAACTTACCTTGAATATTCTGTACGGACTTTCGAAGATGCTGCAGACCTCTCCATCTTGCTCCACCGGTTTCTTTTTCAAAATCTTAGCCTCTCCATCGCACAGTACCTCCCCGTCTAGATCATCGGCTCCTTTTCCTGCCGTGTACTTCTTGGCCTTGTGCCTCCATCGCCACAGACCAGCGGCCCTCACCGGGGACATGGGGGCCGGTGGGGTTTCACTCCCGACCCCGTTAGTTTCTGACATCTCAAGAGTAAAAAGATTTCTCTTTCTTTGATACGAAACAGGCAGTAAAAAGGGTGATTTTTGAGCTCGATATACCCTGGCTATGTCCACATCTACTCCGGATGTGTATATCCAAAACGCTTTTTAATCCAACGTAAACCAAAGTTTGTTTTAATTACAAAATTGTCCACTTACTGATAGATGTCACTTTAAACAAAATCGGTATGACCACAGAACGTTGAGAGAAAGAGTTGATAATCATCAGCTATTTTAAGTTCTTGCAATTCCAGAGATTTATTTTTCACGGTGTCCAGCGCCGAATAAGACTCACATTCTCAAGTGCGTGCACGGAGTGTAAATCACAAATGAGTCCAAAGAACAGCATTCCAACTTTTTAGATTCCGTCTTGAATTCTCAACTTTACGTCTACGCCAGAAATTGTACTAGACGCGACTCTCGGCTCCTTCATGCTGCATTCCACAGTGGCATTGATCTTTTTGTGTATTTATCCATGCGCTGAGCGAATTGTTAATAAAATGTCAAATAGATATCAACGATTGTTTTTACCGCGACGGTAAAAAATACGCTTTCGTATTCAAGCATTCCTGCAAACAATCGATTAATCCATTATGTCTGTCGCTCTATAACCAGATAAGATAAACACAACATTGCCAGTGCTGGAGGTTTTCTTTAACGGGACATACTCCGCTCTTTTCGAACAACCTGAAAAATGATCACAAGGTGAGCTTAAACCATAGACACGCGCAGATACATGAGCCATACCGTCTTCGCATCCGGACCCTTGCTGGAGCGCTGATGTCTTATGACGAGGGAACGGCTGGGCCAATCAGATGAGGGCCACGCCCAGTAGTGATTTTATATGTAAATGAGTTATAAAAAGGTTGCTCCCCCTATGGGTAAAGGCATTGCGTGTCATAAATGTTTTATTTCATTGAATAGTTAACCGTTATATTCCTAACAGGTTATTTGCAATAAAATTCATACATGAAATCGTAGCTTATGGTTAGTAACCTATGAAGTATTATATTTTAATAAGTGCTAAATATCTAATTGACGCTGATTGGATGGTGAAACGTTTTTTTTTTTTTACAAAGATACCAAATGTGTAAAAAGCGCTTTGTGTGCTTTATGAAAGGCAATTTAATTCATAATGGCTTGATTAACAGCGTGTAATGGATTTGTTTACTCTACGTAATCCTCGGGACGATGAGAATTAAGAAATGGCATTAGAAGTTTGGAGAATGTTTGTTTAAACGGTAACGTAGCAAGTATACACACTGACAGCGCATTACATAATAACTGGAATTACTAATTCGTGTAACGATGTGTGCAAATTTACTTTCATTCCTTTTTTAGGCTAATATCCATGACTCTTAGAGGACCGAGAATACAAATATGCATCACACAAATATTATAGAGCTGTAATTTATCAGGCGTGTAAAGAGTTCAAAGCCCAAGTATAGTTTTGGTAAATTATAACAAAATGATATTATTTGTAATTATATTTTAGATAACTTATATGATTTATCAATGCTCTAAAAATTGCTCGCTCTGAAACTTTCCCATTTTTAAAAAAAAAATCAAATGTTCTTCTTCTTGCGTATGAGGCAATCTGCTATACTACATCACTAAGTTGCCGTATCCAGTTCATGGTGGCAAAGCTTGGGTTGGTGAGGTCAATGGTAGGGCCCCCAGGTGGACCAAGCATGGTGCATTCGGACATGATGTGTTCCGACGTCTGTTGAGGAGCACCACACAGGCATGTTGGTGAAGGTCGGAGGCCCCAGTTGTACATGCTGGCGTTGAAACGGCCGACTCCGGTGCGCAGTCGGTTCAGAGTAACCCACTCTCTCAAATGTAAAACGTCGGGGGTGGGGGGGGGGGTACTCGACATTTCCCAAAGGTAATGGGGCACTACAAACCATTTTAGTAGGTTTCATGTTGTGTTCCGATGTCTGGGGTGCTAATAGAATACTTTGTGAAAGATTGACGAAACATTTCTCTGATCGACCAAAACTATACTTGGGCTTTAGGAGATATGTGGGAATACAAAGTGTGCAATGTATTTCATTTACGTGGGTGAATAAAAATTCTCTGCATACGTGTATACCTTTGTTTTTTTCATCAGAAGTGAAATCTGTTTTCACGGTATTGATAATACGAATATGACGAACGCAAGTTATTTGCATTCAGAACAACAACTTATGATTTATTTATGCCAGCATTTATGGCGGTTTTAGAGGTTAACATTCTAGCCCCAGTGGACGTAGTGGAGCCCATCCTCTTTGACCCGTGAACTAAAACGGGGACGTAAACCTTTTCATAATACTCAGTGAATTGAATTTGTTCAATGGTAAAATGTTGCGGTTGTTTGGTTTGGCTGTCTGGGTACCGTGTCACGGAATAAATACATAATGCATGATTACGTGCATGTAATTGAAGACTATCCCTTTTCGACTGTCTACACATAAATGTTTTGGTTGAATATCGTTTTGGAATTGGAACATAATATAGCTGCCAAATCTCAGACCTATGTGTGCACTGTGATGTCCTCCTATTTATAACGTTGTTTCACCGATTTGGATTAGGTGCCATGTATTTATATTGGATGTTTATACACTGTTATCTTCAGCCATTAGGTTTACAGGTGAAACGTAGCTTGCCAAAAATCTCAGTAAAGGCTTAAAGTCATTATCAACAATTCGTATTATGGCAATCACTCTTTCGAACTAAATAGAGTAATTTATAAAGGCAGAATATTCCATTCTATAACAAAATCTCGACATAAACTATAATGCTTACAATTACTAACACAAAAAGATATACGTGGTGTTAACCAATCAGAATGACAACCAGTGACATTACTAAGGTATTTTCTGAATTTGTAATGATAAATAATCAATTGCAATGTAACTTACATCAAAATCGTTCCATTAACACAATTTTCTGCCAACGTATCTGGACACCAAGACCAGTCCGGACACCCCCCCCCAACATAACCACCCCTAGGATAACCACCTTTTATGACAACTACCCCTCAGAACAACACTCTTAAAAATCGCGGGTCAGACTGACTCGGT
>JZLH01S0012794.1:36581-50610 GCA_001188425.1 Eucidaris tribuloides
GGTTATATACATTTCGTGGTTATGTACGGATGTGAATCATGAACTATGTTCTCCATTGCTGGGGTTGTCCGAAAAAGATATGGTAAGGGAGATAAAATTATTTTTTTAAAAAAATGAGATTTGGGGGCCATGTGCTTATAAAAGGATGGCCTGGACGGCCTTACTTGATAGGAAAAATAGAGGGGTAGGGGAAGAAGAAGGATGAACTGCAAATTAAAGTGCTAATTAATTGGAGCTTAGAGCTTAGAAATGTGCAATTATATGCCTAACGGTTATAATACAGAAATGTTTCTTTGTCATTATTATTATTGTTATCATCATCATCATAGTCATCCTCATTATCTCCATCTTCATTAAAATTTATATTAATACAGATTAAAAAGTTACAGATACCCATGAAGTACATTTTACAGGCTGCAGCACGCTATTCACATGAACAGTAGACCCCATCCCAATCCTTTTGAGTGTTTCTTTTTTATTGCTGTTTTAAGAAATATGTCATTGATTTGTTTCAGTGAACATTGTTGTTTTCATTCATGATTATAAAATTGAAGTGCAAATGTAGCTTAATACAGTATGTTCACTTGAAATATTATATTTTATATGGTGCATTAATCTGTTGAAGACTGATTAAAGACTGATTAAACTTGTGACAGGGCGCATTTACTGTAAATCTCAACCGGAAATAATCATCTACTCCAATGGATAAGTGTGTCTTTATAGTTTTCAGGTATTTTAATGCTTTTTGTCTAGAATCATAGAGTTAAAAGAGTTGAATGTAGTTGATACCCAATGTCTAAATAAACACCAAGATCACATGATTTGGATAAGTACACGGTTTTCTATAGGAAACTAGGCTCCAAATGCTCATTTTGGCAGCCATATTCGAAAATGGAGGCCATATAATTTGTTTGGTCATTAATGGGACAATAAGGCTATTGAAAGTTGCAAAAATCGTACTTCATCAATATGTGAAATATGTACATCAAGATCATATAATTTGGATAAGTAAATGGCATTCTATTTTAATTTAAGGCTTTAAAAGCTCATCTTGGCGGCCATCTTGGAACATGGCCGCCATCTTGGATTTTCTAAATGGCACGTCGGGTAGATTTGCTTAGTAGACCCCTTAGAAACTCCCGTGCCAAATTTGGTGCTTGTATCACAATTTGCACAATTCTGCCCAAAAAGCGCTCTTATCTGCTCTACTATTAGGGGTAGTTGTCCTAGGGGGTAGTTGTCGGGGTTGCTATTCGAGGGGCATGATTGTTCAGGATGCAGGTGTCCGGATACACCATAACATGATTATATACATCAATGTTATCAGAGCGGACACCATCAGAGTGAAAGCTCCCGATTGGGAAGTTTGTAGTTTCAATAGGAGAATAATCTCAGTTTTTTTTACAATTTAAAAAAAATGTGTGTGTGTGTGTGTGTGTGTGTGTGTGTGTGTGTGTGTGTGTGTGTGTGTGTGTGTGTGTGTGTGTGTGTGTGTGTGTGTAGTGTGTGTGTGTGTGTGTGTGTGTGTGTGTGTGTGTGTGTGTGTGTGTGTGTGTGTGTGTGTGTGTGTGTGTGTGTGTGTGTGTGTGTGTGTGTGTGTGTGGTTTGTCATTTCAAGGACATTTATACCGATCAGATTAGTAGGCCGTGAACTATAATGTTTATATTGATACAGTATGTTTTTCGACACCAATGGCGTCAAATGTTTCAAATTATATTCGACGTTTTTATACCATCCATGGTGTTAAAATTAAACACAATATTTAAACACCCCAGTTGCAGTGCACGGAAATTTACCATTGACAAAGCTTGGTGCAAAACAGCAAAATAAATATTATATAAATGTAAATTTAATCCATTATAAAGCAAAGCAAATTAAACAACAGTAGCAAAAAGGGGGAAAAAGAAAGTTAAAGGTGACTAATAAAGAAAGGTGTAAAAAGATCGATGTTGAACTTTGACCAAATACTTAATTGTTATATTAATCAGTAATCAATTAAAACAATGTTTGCAGTCTATTCATTTATCCATCTGTCCATCCACCCACCAATCTGTCCATACATTCATTCATTCATATATAATTATGTTTGTATTTTTTATTGAATCAAAAAACCCTTTAATATAAACTACATGTATTTAATCATGAGACATAATTGTTGATACGATAGTCTGCACGCAATGGCAAGTCATTGTCAAAGGAAAAAATCACGCATTGAACATTTGTTCCATCTTATCTTATGTCTTTGTTTTTATTTGTGATAGTGTTCGTGGATAAAGCAATGGGAGAACCAGGTGTTTATTAAAGGGCACTTAATTAATAATTACTTATTATTTGCTACAGTTGCGAAAGATCTAATCATCCCCTTTTAATATTGGGCTGCTGAAATTGTTTATGAACAACAATGAAAAAACAAGTTAACAGTCCCAGACGAAAATGACCCAAATAAGGTGTAAAATGAAACCAGAACAAACAAACAAATATCACCCCAATATATCAAAATTCAAAATAAAATGGCCCAGGCATAGATTTTTTTTTTAATTTTGACCATATAATTTAGTGTCGTATTTATCATCAATCAGTGAAATCTATGTCTGCAGTCTATTAATTCATTCATTTATCCACTTTGTCATTCATGCATCTATCTATGCATCCATTTATCTATTCATTCATATGTATGCGACAACTGACTATGCTGTTAGATTTAATTAAATCAAAATCCCCTTTAACACTTTGGGTGCTGGGTTGTTTGGACTTTTATGCATAACCTTTCAAAAATGTACGCTTGTCTATAAAAATCCAAATTCTGTCGAGACAAGACATTTTAACTCAGTGTGTTGGTTCAATGTGTCTTCATTTTACGATAAATATCTTTGGCAGGAACTTCCCTGACTTTTGTCATTGGAATTAAAAAGTATGAAACTGATTGTCTTCTCGGCGCACTTTTGGGCCGATAACACCCAAAGTGTTAACATCAGCTATTTTACCATGTATGAGACATTATTGTTAACACGTTAGTCTGCACGTAATCGCATACGTCATGTCAGCAAAAACAAATCATGCATTGAAAATTTGTTTAATCTTATCTCACTTTTTTTCTTGTTTTGTATATTTGTGATAGTGAACGTGGGTATAGAAATCGAAGCACCAGGTGTTTATCAAAGGGAACCTGATTAATAATTACTTATTATTTGCTAGTGTTGCGAAAGATCTAATTATTCCGTTTTATATTGGCTTGCAATCATTTATGAAATCAGTTTTTGCTTGGTGCAGAGGAGTGCGAGCAGCCGAAATGATGTTGCACATTTCTGTACTATTGTGGCTACTTGTAGCTTCTTTTGTTGATGCCAACGGTAAGTCAGAACTTTTCATCGTCTTTTTTGTGTCTGTGTGTGTGTTTGTTTGTTTGTTTGTTTTTTTTGGGGGGGGGTGTTTTTGTTTTGTTTTTTTTATAGCCGACGGAGCAACTGAAATGTTTTAAACAATTAACCAATTAATTAATCAAATTTAAATTTATAGATTTTTGTTTTCTTCCTTGTAGGCCTATTATTTATTATATAAACCTATATACTTGGAATCCAGCTTGTATATTTTGTTGTTTGCTATGTCGGACAATCTTTTGGCAGGTTATCAGGCTGTCATGGACAACTTTTCTTTAAATAAAAATTATGCAAACAGCTATTTAACTTGTCTAGTATAGTGTATACACTATTTATTTATCGGTTACAATGTCCCATGCAAAAATCTTAATGACTAACATTTCATATTTGCTAATATGAAATGTTCTAGGAGCTGTAAGACTACATTGCAGACGAAATTACTGGAACAAAACGTGATTTGAATATGCTCAGTGACTTTGAGAAAGAGCTATCTGGAGAGATTGTAGAATTTTTTGGCAATGGACATGTATGTTTTGTTGCAATTCATCTACCCGAAACTTTATTCGCAACATTTGTTGTTTAATTGTCAGAGTTGCAAAAGCTCTAGATGTTAAGTATAGCATTGCTAATATACATCTTTACCGATAATTTGTATTTATTTTACAAGCAACTTTTTTCTTAATTAACGTTTCTTGATGAAATGGTTTCCTGAAAGTTGAATTATTTGATATTGACATATATTATCCAGTTTAAAATTGGACTAATACTGGTTTTACAATGATACAATACCAAGAATACATAATCATTTCAGAATCTTTACACACGTGACATATGAACAAACGAGAAACCAAGAAACACTTATTATCAACACAAATATAATAATATAATAATAAATCTAAAGCAGTCATTTGGAATATCATACTTTATGGGATATAAAACACACTCACATAAACCCACACATACAAGACCGGTCTCGAGGCCGAAAATTTGCTTAATGTCTCGTCCTCGGTCTTGGACACGGAGGCTAATGTCTCGATGTCTTGGTTATTCATTACCTGTTTCATTTTCAGTCATAGTGCTCCATTCAAGATAAATCTTTTTATGTTATAGATTCAATTTAGGGTTTTTTTTTTCATAGTCTGTTATAGCTACTCATTGCAGTGTGCGAAACAATCGAGCAAAGACATCGCAAATATGCGACATATCTAAATTAGATTGGGCAGGCAAAAATTTACAAAGGAAACCTATAGTAATGTTTTTGAAAATATCATAACGGTAATAAAATACAAGTAATCATATTGATCATTTTATTGAGAAATTTCGGGATTGATTATCGGAATTTGTACGTGCTCTTCAGAATTGGAAAACTAGCGGGACATCGAACATGAAGGAGTGGTCCCGAAAATAACCATACCAGGAAAAGAAATCTTGTTTTGTAAATTAAAAAGAGAATATTGCAGAAAATTCTGTCGAGAATTAAAGAGAAAAATCTTTCAGTAAAACTCCTGGAAGTAGCTCAGAAGATTGTTAGGATGTTTAGAATTACAATAGTACATGTTTTAAAAGCACAAAACAATATCGCAACCAACTCTATATATATACCCAGAACATTGTCAGATCGAATTTCTGGTTCCACATGTGGTAAACATGTGATGTAAATTAAGTCAGGATTTCCTATTGGTAAGTTTCTGACTTGAAAGTGATAAATCTAGCCACAGAAATGTGTCAGGAGTGTCAGAAATTTATGGTTTTAGAAATTAGGTGTCTTTTTTGCGACGTGAAGACAAGAAATAACAAAATTAGAACAGCTGGAAGTATGGCTGCAGAAGTACCTAACCCCCTCAAAAAGATTTCTGCAACTCTCTCTTGATATTATATAATAAATATTGATATTGGTATAATAATTGCAAAGCCTGTTTATTCCCCTTTACAATGATAATTCATTTGCTATGATTATGGATTCATGGAATGTGCAAGACATTTAAATATGGGTCCAAGACAAAAGTGAAAAGCTGCAAAATGCATTGTTATCAGCACTAGTTCAGCCTTCATTTGTATAGAGACTGGATTGTGCTTAATGATGTTATGTTTTTAATGAAGTGTTATATATTGTTTTTCACGTGTTTTTCATATGAAATGGGATTTAAGTGGGTAATTGTAAAATTATTATTGTGTCTGAGTTTCATTAGGATTCTGGCAATTTTTCAAGGTCCCCTCCATCGATCAACACATGACACTTCACTAAAACCGTCACAACATCATTAAACGAAATTCACTCTCCATATGAAGAGCTTATTTCCAAAAGGGGGTAGATCCATTTTTCATCGAATATGACTTTTTTACATCAATCTATACAATTTCAGTTGCTCTATCAGATGACACAAACGAAAAGTTGAAATTCCCACCAAAAACTGATAAAAAAATGGGCAATAAAAATGACTTTATTTCCAAAAGGGGGTAGATCCATTTCAGTTTATTTCCACAAGGGGGTAGATCCAACACATAGAAATAAAGAAATTCAAATAAAATAAATAATAAGTCACATATTTTTTGTAGGTGTGGTTTCATATTTGCATTGTGGGGTTCTTTGTTTGGCTAAGTTGATTTGACTCGGAAACCTTGCAATGTGGATTAATTTGATAGATTTATTTTTCTTAGAATGGTATTGGATCTACCCCCTTTTGGAAATATACTAGAGTTTGTTTCCAAAAGGGGGTACATCCATTTTTTATGAAATTTCATTTTTCTGTTAAAATCCCAATAATTTTAGCGGCTCTATAACATAACACAAATGAGAAGATAAAATTCAAGGTAAAAGTTGTAAAAATGACAACTAAAAATGACTTTTACTTTCAAAATGGGGTACATCCATTTAGTTTATTTCCAAAAGGGGGTAGATCCAAAAAAATAAAAATAAAAACAAACATTTGTAAACATTGAAAACTCACAGATTTTTTTCTAAGTGTGGTTTTACATTCGAATAGTGGGGTACTTTTTAGTGTCAAGTTGGTTTTACGCAGAAACATTGCAATATGGGTAAATTAGAAAACCTAATTTTTCTGGGGATGGTGAAAAGTTGATCTACCCCCTTTTGGAAATGAACTCTTCATATACATGCAGCTGAACTTTTGTGCATTTCTGCAGCTTTTGACTTTTGACTTGGCCCCTGATTAAAATGTTTTGGATATTTCATGAATCCCTAATCATGGCAAATGGGGTATCATTATAAAGGAAAATAAATGGGCCTTTCAATGATAACAATGTCAAGAATTATACTATGATACCAAGAGAGAAATCAGCGCTCAAAGTTGAGTTGCAGAACTTTTTTGAAGGGTTTACATGTCCTTGAACTGTAGCCGTGGCTGTCGGCTTGGCATATGTCAGGCATGGTTTCTTGTTCACCGTCTGAGCTTTCTAGCTTAGCCAGTTTTCCGAACTCTCCCTTTTCTGAAGTAAATTTACTATCGATTTTGAAGTTTCAAAAGGGGCGTATCTGTTCAGAAAATTATATGAAAGGAATAAACACTACTGGAAAAAAGCATGAAAAGAGAAATGAAACACGACATTTCAAGCAAACCTTCTACGCTGATGTGGGTTTTCAATTTCCCACGTTTATCCCCATGCGTTTTCAATTTCCAAGTTTTACCCCAAAGTAATGGAAAATCAGGTATGCATTCATGGATACAGGGGCTGCTGAACCCGGTGAGGGGGGATTTCTACAGGCAACTGAAAATGCACCTTTTTCTAAGTTCAACGGTGCCCTTTGTGAAGTGACACCCTTTTTTTATTAGTCTATCTAGTTTCGTCCCTGAATTCAATTTCTTTTATTCATTATCATATATGTTTTCTTTTCATTCGTTTTCTTCTCTTTTCGCCCTTGACGGGGTACAAGATACCACAGACATGAAAGAGAAGACACATAGTAATGGGGAAATTATTCTACTAAGGAGCACAACTTGTGCTAAAATGGCATTTTCCTTTCATCATAGTGCCCTCCAGGGGTAGCAAAAACTGGGCCCTCCCCAATGTTTGCCCAACTATACCCCCACACCACTTTTTAATGCGCCAATACCTCCATGTCACTTAAAGGCCAAAACTGCCAGTTAAATGTACCCTCTATTGCTTGTACGCATGCTGAGTAAGGAAAGACCTTTTGAAATATACGCACTTTCATCCTGGAAAATGATTTTCCTTTCTTCACTTTTTTTTCTTTTATATTCAAGATATGTATTTTTGGCCCTGACGGGGCACATCATATAAAGAGAATAGACAAGGTAAATCTGCATTCACTGTCGTGCATGACTGGCTGTCATTTGTCTGTCTCTGTATTTTTAAATCGTAACTGCTGATTTATAATTTAAAAATTATAGATCAGCAGTTGCGATTTGATCTATAATTTTAAAAAAATATAGATCAGCTGTTGCGATCTGATCTATAATTTAAAAAATATAGATCAGCTGTTGCGATCTGATCTATAATTTAAAAAATATAGATCAGCAGTTGCGATCTTAACACTTTGGGTGCTGGGTTGTTTTGGACTTATGTGTATAACCTTTCAAAAATGTACGCTTTTCTATAAAAATTTAAATGCTGTCGAGACAAGACATTTTAACTCATTTAGTTAGTTCAATGTGTCTTCATCTTACAGTGAATATAATTGGTAGGAACTTCAGTGACGTTTGTCATTCGAACTGAAAAGTATGGAACTGATCGTCTCCTCGGCACATATGTGCGCCGATAGCACCAAAGTGTTAAAATACAGAGAGAGAAAAATGAAAAACATTTTACATCGCATTTTCACCTTTATGGCACCATTTTCTTTTATATTCTTCAAGCTACGAAAACGTCTTTTTGATGAAATTATGTGTCTCCTTTTTATTTTTTCTTCTAAAAATAAAAAAATGCTACCATTAACTTTGCGTGGCGTGGCATATTCTTATGTGTGCTCAAGACAATATAATTTATGGAGTGTATTTACGTGTATATCTGCATTCACTGTCGTGCAGATGGGTGCTTGGCTGTCATTTGTCTGTCTCTGTATTTTAAGATCGTAACTGCTGATTTATAATTTAAAAATTATAGATCAGCAGTTGCGATTTGATCTATAATTTTAAAAGAATTATAGATCAGCTGTTGCGATCTGATCTATAATTTAAAAAATATAGATCAGCAGTTGCGATCTTAAAATACAGAGAGAGAAAAATGAAAAATAACACAATTTGCCTTTTTTTTTTTTAAATGTTTGTGGGAATCGCGTGTGCAAATGAAAAAAAAAAGAGCATACATCATTCCACACTAAAGTAACATGGATATTTGGTAACAATATTCTTTTTTTAAACCAGTGGGGGGGGGATTGAGGCGATTTTTTTTTTTAATTTAGCAAAGTCTCCAAAGTAATCTATTTTTCTTTACTGAGATCCTATCTAGGCATTTTATTGCTTTTCTTTGGACATAAACTGGTAGAGTATTTAATATTTAAGAAAAAGGGTGTAACTCAAAATATGCCTCTTGTCAAAATATTCAAATTCAAATTCAAATTGTATTCAACCATAAAAATCTAATACATACAATTAAATCAATTATGGTTAGGCAATCTTTCAAAGCATGGCTTGAATTACGACCTTTACATATAAAATGACAATGACTTAAAAATAGCATATTACACGAAAACTAATTAAACACAACATACACACCTGCACGCACACACAAATTTCAAATGTTAACATATATGTACATTCTAATTTCATTGGTATCAATAATATTCACACTGTCTGCAGTTATTCACACAGTATGAATATTAATTATAAGTAGAAATAATAAACAAGTAAACTGAAAGAAGCTAAATTCCTTCTGCTGAGACAGTATTGCGCAAACCATTGATAAAAAAAGTTGACGTGTTAACACAATCTGTTAAATCGAGATAATGTGGAACTTTTCTTTACATAATTTCTAAATCTGTTCCATTCCCTAGTGCCAACTGAATAAAATGAGTTACTGGTTGTTATAGTACCAACAATTGGTAAATGGAGATTTTTACATTGGCGAGTAAAATGAGAATGTATCTCCGTGTTTTGCGTAAATTTGATATTTGGAATAGACGGCAGGAGGTTATTTTGAAATCTATATATATCTATAAGTGTATGCATTCGTATTAATTCCTGTAAAAAGAAAAGTAATGTGTATTGATATCGTGTGGCATATATAGGCCAGTTTAGTAATGCTTTATATTTCATAATAAATTCAAATTTATTAAAAAAAATATGCTGCCGTAACTGTTCCCCGGGTAAGGTTTAACAGGGATTATTACCAAATGTATCCTTTTTAACCTGCACATGTTTAACAATTACCCGTAGTATTCATTGTCTTGATAGTGAAAATATATAAATGTTATCATTTGGATATGTTTACCTACTTGCAGAACGAAGTGGAACCTATGCCTTTTTTTTTCTGTGATACAATTTTCTAGTCTTTGCTTGCTGTTATAATCGAGCTGTTCGTGCAATCAGTTTCTATTCATGTTGTATCAGTATGTCCACTTTTCATGTATCTATCAGTGTATTACTTCGAGCGTCATTGTGGGATTTGCAACATGCTTTTACGATGAAAAGTAAAAAATAACTACAAATGTAAATTTACGATGAATAACTAATATAATCATTATAGTGCTTAATAGTAAAACAGACTTTGCTTTGTAACACAGACATTATTGGACACTGGGAACTAGAGGTCCTGAGTACTGCAGTTGTTCTAGATTGTTTAAGGGGGATAGTTCACTCAGAAATTTTGCTACTTCAAATTCTTAATGCAAATTTAGGCATTACAGGGCGGGGGGGGGGGTAACGTGGGCTTGACAGAGTTGTTGACTCAAGTCGGTGACTTGGACTCGAGTCAGACTTAAGTCGCCAATTTTTCTGACTTGCAACTTGACTTGACTTGTGGGCAGATGGCTTGTGACTTGACTTGACTTAAGACTGAATGAATTGCGACTTGACTTGACTAAATAAGGATTAATGAACATGTACATGTATGCATGATTATGAGTAAGGTATTTTTTTAAAGATTTTTTTAAAACTCTTTATTCTTGGTCCATATGCACCCTCTAGATGTCCTTTCTTTTATCCAACGGCCATCTGAATAGTTTTTTTTCTCATCTGTAGCAAAGACTGTACGGAGTTGTTTATTTTGGGGGACAATTTTTAATGTTGCTGACTTGTTGACTTGTTGACTTGACTTGTGAAAAAAATGAAACACGACTTGACTTGACTTGTGGGCAGATGACTTGTGACTTGACTTGACTTGAGACAGAATGACTTGCGACTTGACTTGACTTGAAAAAGAAATGACTTGGTTACAACACTGGGGCTTCAGCAAAGAATGCGAGGGAAGCGAAGCGACCGGGACGGGAGAGGGTGTGGGAGTACTTATGCCCCACCGAATGCAGTGACTGTTTGAAGATACATGTATGCATACAAAGTATGTACACTGCAAAACCTGGGGTGCTAAATTTACATTTAACACCAAGGGTGTTACACAATATGAATACCGGAAATATGTTGATTTTTCAACACCCTTGGAGTTGAAGCCAATGCTCTTGGTGTTTGAAATAATTCGTTTGGTGTTAAAATAACACCCGTGGTTTTAAAGCCACTGGCTAACATTTACCACGGTTAAAAAAAGAATGTGAGGTACATAATCCTCCACGCTCAAAGTGTCTTTGATAAGGTCTAAAAATGAAGCCCTGAAAGACTGTATTTCAAAATGATGATTTAGTGCTTTTAAAAAGTGAAAATCTACAAGCATTCAAATTGACCGGATTCATCTGCACATTTTCTCCCATAGACTTACTGTGTGCAGATCTAGGCTATTTTATCATCTACCGGAGTATAAATTGTTTATTCGTGGATACCTTGCCATTGGCAGCACAACTTTCTAAACTTTTGTATTCTAGGGTGTTTATTTGTCCAGTTGCACTACTATGTAGCTCAGGTATCAAAATTTGACAATCTTTTTTTAAATTGAAGCTCCACAATGTTAGCCTTTCACTTTAAAAATTTTACACCACGTCTGGTATCTATATTGTGTAACACCATGGGTGCATAAGGACCAAGAATGAAGAGGGTTTTTTTTTCATTTTTTTTTTTAGATATAAACAAAACAAATATACCTCACTCATAATCATGCATACATGTACATCAGTGTTGTGATCAAGTCATTTTTTTCTGAAGTCAACCCAAGTCGCAAGTCATTCTGTCTCAAGTCAAGTCAAGTCACAAGTCATTTGCCCACAAGTCAAGTCAAGTCGCAAGTCAGAAAAATTGGCGATTCGAGTCTGGCTCGAGTCCAAGTCACCGACTCGAGTTAAAAACTCTGATTTGCAGCCATGCAGACTTTGTAATTACTGTTCCTGCGTTTTATCCATTACGCAACAGCTAACAGCATACTTTACGATAAAAAAAAAATCAATATGACCGAGATGATTAGAATATCTCCATATTCCACGAAGCTCAAATCCCTTAGTAGACGATGTCAAATTGTTATCACTTTGCCGTAGTCAACACATTGCTTGGCCTGGACTGCTTTACACCACCACAAACGTCCATGATTTTGACAATGCACATCCTATAGGAATAAATGAGAAAAATACTGTCATAACAGTATTCTCTTGTAGTACCCTCAATGATTTTTTGTTTTGTTTTGTTTTTGTTTGAGCAGGGAAAAAGAGGGAATTATTTGTGTTATTTATTTCAACAAATTATCCGTGTGTTGACTGGACACAGGTATGTATAGAAATTAATTTTTATCTTTGTAAAATGGCGTGCTGCTTCCTAAAAAAAAATAATAATAATAACCAACCAACCAACAAGCAAACCAACAAACCAACCAACAAACAAACAAGCAAATAATTTTTCATTCACACTACTCATGAAGTTTTGGTCATTTAACACCTCAGTTTTTGCAGTGTAGAGGGTTTCAATATAATAGTTGTTTTTAACCAACATGTGACTCGTTTGCAGGCATCACAGATGTACGTTTAGTGAACGGTTATGAATCCAACGAAGGGCGAGTTGAGGTCTTCTACAGCGGTGCCTGGGGAACTGTTTGCGACGATTATTGGGACATCAACGATGCCACAGTCATCTGCAGAATGTTAGGATACCCTGGGGCGAAGCAGGTAATGCAGGTGTCATTTGTAACACGCACCTTTTGACCCCCGGGGATGGTGCGTCAAAGTTGCGTCATGTTCCCCAGAATTGGTGACGCACAGTACTGTCATGGACTCAAAATGTCCATCACAAGACTGACCCATATGTGCGTCACAGTAAGTCACTATACCATAAAAAAAAATGTGAGGTACATAATCCTCCACGCTCAAAACGTCTTTGATAAGGTTTAAAAATGAAGTCCTGAAAAAAATGCATTTCAAAATGATTATTTAGTGCTTTAAAAAAATGAGAATTGTAAGTTGACCTGCCCATTAGCTCCCACAGACTTACTGTGTGTGGATCTCGGTTATTTTTTACTCGCCCCGAGTACTTTTTGTTTATTCAATCATATCTTGCCATTGGCAGCATAAATTTCCAAACTTTTGCATTCAAGGGTGTTTACTTGTCTGTTCAAATACTACTATGTAGCTCAGAGAGCAAAGTTTGACTTTTTTTTTAATTTGAAGCTCCACAATGTTAGTCATGCCAGAAAACATATATTTAGACATTTAAATCAATCAAATAGTGTGATTTAAGAATGTGTCCTTTGACCGCAAGTGCATTGACCTTTCCCCCTTTTTGGTCATAGCGGCTTAAAAGATGGTCAGACATATCATGAATTCTACCTTTTTGGATTCTGTTTAACAAGACAAGTAATTTGATGTTCGATCGAACAAATTGGACCATTTTTCAATTTTGTCCCCTGTCAAAATTTGCTTACAGTTTGACGGTGGTTTTTAAGATGGTTCAGACAATCCAAAACCACTTTCAAACCGTTGTCCCCGTGAAAGTATTACGGAATCTTGATACTGTTCCTCTACTATGAGGTCATAGGATTTTAAAGGTATTGGCTAACATTTACCACAGTTAAAAAAAATCTGAGCCACATGATTTTCCATGCTACCAATGTCTTTGATGGGGTCTAAAAATGAAGCCCTGAAAAACTTGTATTTCAAAATGATTATTTAGTGCTTTAAAAAGGTGAAAATCGTAAGTTGACCAGATTCACTTGCCCATTTCCTCCCATAGACTTACTGTGTGTACACCTAGGTTAATAAAACTCGTCCCGAGTTTTATTGTTTATTCATGTATAACTTGCCATTGGCAGTGTAACTTTCCAAACTTTTGTATTCTAGGGTGTTTATTTGTCCATTTGAACACTACTATGTAGCTCGGATATAAAAGTTTGACAATTTTTTAAATTGAAGCTCCACAATGTTAGCCTATCACTTTAATTATTGCCCTGCCTTGCACTATCATTTGAATGTACTACACAGGCATACGGTTCTGCATACTTTGGGGCGGGATCAGGTAACATCTGGCTCGATGATGTAGGATGCACAGGAACTGAGACGAGTATAAACGACTGTTATCATCGAGGATTCGGTGTAGAGAACTGTGGACATATCGAGGACGCAGGGGTAGCTTGTTTAAGTGAGTATAAACAT
>JZLH01S0012829.1:0-12447 GCA_001188425.1 Eucidaris tribuloides
AAGAGATAGATCGTGTATAGCTGCAAGGACAAACTACTTGATTACAGACAAAAGTTCGGAATTATGATCGAAATATTCTTTTAAATAAACCATAAATGCTGTTCCCTCAGGTCGTAAGCACTTACTTTATTTTATGTACATCATTTGATTTACCTTAAACTCGCAGCATACTTACATTTCGAAATTGTTGACCCGATATTCGAACTTATCAACTTCAAATCTGATAAAAAGCAACATTGACTTATTTGAAATAAGTGGAAACTGAAGCCGCTTACTGCCTGTGCAATGGCCAACACAACTTACCATTAATACTTGAATAAAACAAATTGTGTCAAACTAGACTAGAAACATGTTTGACTCGCGGCAGGTGTTAATGAATGGCAAACGCTTTGAAAATATGGACACAATTCTTTCCTTTGGAGGTATGTATTGACGAAACTTACCGTGGAAGAAAATTAAATTAGTGTTGGTGTGGTCTAAGCAAAAAAAGGCATTGGTGTATACAACACCATTCTTTCGTTTCTCGGCCGAAATTTAGTTATTGTAAATGCATGTTATTCTCCTTCATAAAGTATGATTAGAAGTTTGGGTGTCGCAAAAGAAAGTCTGAAATCCGTTTAATTTCACACAAAACGCATTTACGTGTATCTTTCAAAAGGATATCACTCACACCGCCATTATTACTAACTAAAGTCTAAATATTTACTCAACATATCGTTGTTAACCATTAACATTTATCATATTTGATCAAATAACAATAACTCATAAATTCATTGCATAGTTTCATTCCTCGATCATCAAAAACAAAAAAAACAGAAATGTGAAATTAAATAACAATATTAAAACAATGGGAAACAATCAATTATATCCGACATTAATATGAACAATATTCATGATTAAGAAAAAGAACTTACGGAAAAGTTTCTCCAGCACTTAAAAACATCTTCTAGAAAATCAACCCTCTAGGAGTTTTGGTTGTGTGTTGTCATGTTTGTATAATTGCGAACTGTATCTAGAGTGTGTATAGTGTAATAGTAAATTTAACTCTATGTCTTTGCATAAGTATAACTTATGAACATTTGAAATAAAATATCAAATTTAATTATCGTATCCTATGGATACTCCTTTTCCTGTCACCCTTCCCTTCCATCGTCTTTATTTATTTATTTATTTAATTGTTTTCAAATTGTCGTAATTTTAATTTTTGGTTGGTTTTGCATTTCATTATATTTCCATAATTGCAAAGTCATATTTAAATGACATCATTCATCGGGACCTATAGTATATAAGCATGCTTTTTTATGTAGGTTCCACCACTTTTGGTTTGTCTAAAAAAACGTGTATAATTCTAAATTATTGCTACATTATGCTTTAAAACAAACAATGTCAATCTTATATTAATTTGTATATATTTTTATTATTGTATATGCAATTTTCATGCAAGTGTTCAAATGTAATATATGTTATTCCTGTTCGAAAGTGGAAATAAATTCATTCATTCATTCATTCATTCATTCATTCACTATCAAAGCCATAGGCTAATATTGTGGAGCTTCAATTTAAAAAAGTCAAACTGTGATATCTGAACTACATAGTAGTGCTTACATGGACAAATGAACACCCTAGAATACAAAAAAAAAAATGGAAAGTTATGCAGCTTCACAAGATATGCATGAATGACCAATTTGCACTTCGGTGGATGATAAAATAGCCTAGAGTCTATGGGAGGAAATGGGCAGGTGAATCCCGTTAACTTGAGTGCTTGTAGATTTTCATTCTTGTTTTAAAGCACAAAATCATCATTTTGAAATACGATTTTTTTTTCATAGCTTCATTTTTAGACCTTATCAAACACACTTAGAGCATGGGGAATTATCACATTTTTAAACTGTGCTCAATGTTAGCCTGTACCCATTTTGGCACATTTGCCTTGCCCCCTAGTCCGAAAAAATGGACCGACGCCCCTGCTTGTTAGCCCTTCCTTATTGAGTGGTGTTTGCAATGTAAACGCGACTGCGGTGTAGACTAACAATACCCCAAACAAGCAGGTGCATACCGTGTAATGTTTCGTATAACAAGCAACATACCACTTGAATAACTAAAATGAATAGATTTTATTGAGAAAAAACGCACACAAAGAACCATTCACGAGAGGGACTTTTTATGTCTGATTTCCTCGCAGTCATGTTGATAAAAGCAGTTTTACCAAAAATGGTAATTCCCACATTATTGGCTCGACAGCCATATAGTTAGAAATTTAATCATCATTCTGTTATGTTTGATACTGCTTTCATTTCTGCCTTGTCTCCATATTTTATATTCATGTGAATTCTTTCTTTCATTACTTTGACTGACGTCGATTTATATCCGCATATTTTGGGTGTTATAAAAATAGCTAAATCATGTAAGTGATAGAAACAGCCAACATTTTGGCAGACATCAAAGGTTTTTTTTATAATGGATATTGAATGACAAATTTGTAATTTATATATGTATTTGTAAGAAGTAACGCGACAATCAATATTTGGCACGAAATACATCAAGAAACAGCCGAAAAGTCGCTCAGTGGGGTGGGGAGGGGGGGGGGGAGGGTGTTGGTGGAAAATTTTAGCGGCCAACAAAAAATTCACGGTCAATATACCAAAATTATTACAGGTGGACCTGAAGATGTTGGATAACAAGTAATCATTTAGGGTTACATTATGGCTAATCTCGCGATGTGAAGATCAAATCCGGGCAAATGTTCAAGCTCCCGTTAAAACATGCTCAAGTTCAATTCAAGAAAATTCATACTTCTGAATCACTTCTGGTCCTCAACTTTGGACAGATGAAAGATGGGTGTATGTACTTTTAGAAAATATCAGAACCCGAGAATCAACTTTTGCAACCCACCTCGACTATTTACCGCATTTACATGAAAACTTCCCATGCGACTATTTGATCGTTTTGTGGTGACAGGTCACATATTTTAATTCACTCTGGTGAAGGACTATTGCTATTTTTTCAAGTAAAACAAATTCAAGACAAATCCTTCCAGCTTGTACTAAAGACACTAGGGCCTATATAACTAAACATTGTCAAACTTATCTGACATATCCGACAGTGTTTGAATGGACAAATAAACACACTAGAACACAAAGGTTTAGTGTCAGTGTAGGCCTATATTTTGGTATTTTTGGGTGGTTTTCTCTCACAATTATGCCACTGCCACTTAAAACATCATAGTCTGTGTGATATTTCATGTCACTTGAGAAGACGCATATAAATGTTACCAAGGAGCTTGGTGTCCTTCGACGGAGCGAAACGGTTTAAGAAAAAAAAAGTTTCGTAGTGAATTGTTGTCCAAAATATATATCTGCAACTTTTACTGGTATTTTTACCGTGAAAGTAGTGGTATAACATTTACATTTGCCGATCAGATAGCCAGCAGTCACGTCTTTTCTTCGTCCTTGTATAACCAACTAGAAGGTTTAGATGAAATGCCACTACTACCAAATACATGAGTACTACAGCAGAATGCTTGAAAGTGTGTTTCCATTCCGAAACATTTTAAAATACGACTTCGCATAGTTCGCAAGTAAAAAATGCCTCAGGTACCAACTATACCAACTATAAACTACACTGGCCAGAGTATCCAGTCTGGAAGGATTTGTCTTGAATTTGTTTACTTGAGGAGAAACAAGCGTTAATTTACCAGTTGTATTGAATTAATCTGCGACCCTGATAGAAATTAATCACATAGAAAGCTGCACAATAAATTGCACGGTCACAGCATTTTCTGATAATAATTGTGTAACAAAGACGAAATGTAAGACTACAAAATGGTCACAGCAGAAACTTTAAGAGATTTTCTTGATTCTAGCATCACTCTGTCCTAAATTAAGGGCCGGGGGGGGGGGGGTCACTCACCATCTGGAGTGATACCCATGCTTGTCCAAGCACCTCAAAGTTGGACCCTAAACAGCGTAATTCTAGGCACCAAATTTCTCTCCTTAATGGCGAAAATGTCGTAAAACCAACTTAAAAGGTGACTATAAATTGGGAAAATGGCGTAATACAATGTAAAATGAGACCTCTAATGGCAAATGTGGCGTAGAGTCTAGTACAATGAAAAACGCGCCCCAAATGGAAAGTGGTATAGAACAGAGAAAAAAAAAATCCTCTCTTGTATGAAGCAAATAGCACAGAACAGTAGAAATACAGCTCTAAATTGCAAAATAAACAAAGTCTATAAACCAGTTTAAAAAATAAATGCCAAACAAGAACAAGATGAGAAGACGTCCACAAAACATCAAAGAAGGAGACGAATATTAGGCTGAAAATACAAGCCTTTTTTTCAAAGAACGTCGAAGACAAACTGAAAAAGTACCTCTTTTTCTGAAAAACGTCGACGCCGCCGTACATCCGAAATTCGACCCTTCTTCAACGCTTTTTTGGACAAGCATGGGTACCACTCACATGGTGAGTGACCCCCCCCCCCCCGGGGAATTAAGGACTACTTCTAGTTTTGCTATTCCCTTTTAATATAATCAACGGATTCATGGCACTATTCATGAAATGAATGATTATCCGGATTCACACAGTATTGCTACTACCAGCATTTTACATCCCAAAATATATTTATAGCACATCCGTAACAACCGAGTCGTTATCAACATGATGAAGAAATCTCCAATATCTGCAAGATATGAAAGGGACCAAAATTTAATTTGACATGTGTCGAAGTGGATCGCTGAATAAATATATATAAATAGTTATGCAATTATATCTCAATACACTGTAATTGTTTATGAAATTAGATTGTATGAGGCACCGTGATTTCTGACATGACCTTTCTTCTTCAAGTTCAAGTTCGAGTTTGTCTGTTTCCATTTATTTGATAAAAGATACAATGTCATCAATATTTAAAGTAAAAATAAAGTAGACACATCAAAATACAATTTCAAAAAATAATCTGTTCATCCTTGTCACATAATACATACTTGCTGTTCTGATCAGCAGTTTTTTTAAAGCTATTCCTTTATCAATCAGACATCAGATATGTAAAAGGCCTTCTTGTGACCTTCAACCGTTGACTAACACCAAAATCTAATCAGTCCACCATTGTATTAAATCATACACATTAATTTATCCACCGTTTCATGAAAATTTGGTCAGGGTGTTTCTCGTTTTTTTTTCGGGGGGGGGGGTATCGCGTGGTTACGAGTCGAAGTCAGACAAGGTAAAGGCAATGTGACATTTGAACTTTCTCCCTTGACCTTTCAAGTCTGAAATCATATCTGTTCGAAATATGATCAGCGTTGTTTAATTTTACGACAGTAATGATCCAATATCAGATATGTAAACTTTTCTGTGACCAGAGTTAGGGCGATGAATTTACTTTGCGTCATACATACTTAAATTAAGTTTGATTAAAATCCAATCAGTGGTTCCTAAACCATTGCGGTAGCGAAAATGAGGTAACGGACGGACAGTCAGAACAGGCATATGCCTCGGACAATCTCGGTGCGGAGGCATAAAAAATATTTTCATTTACCCAATGCAAAACTCTATTGTATTATGGGTAACTCACATACAGTGCCGAGAACAAGTTTTGCTCAATGCCCTTGGGTGAATGAATTATGGAGAACAGTCGGATTTGCTGTTTGGGGAGAGTTTCGGTACCAAGTGTTTCGTTTTACTTCGACCAATTTTAAATCAGCAACAAGGACAGAAATAAATCAGCTCTACATTTCAAGGAGAAAGTCATCTAAAGAAAATAATGAAAACCGCATTACTGAAAATGTCAACGAATGAAATACATACAGTACATAATTTTCACAGACCGTCAAAGCCGTTCTCCCTTTTTTTGTGGGGGGGGGGGGCATTCGATGGGGCAATTAAGTGCAGCACGTATACCCAATAGTCACGATAATAGCGTCATAGATCAAGATTAAGGGGCAGTGATATATAAATTGTCTTTTTAGGATTGAGTGCATACGATAACATAATTTTCATGTTAAATAGCTAACAAAACAAAAACAAGCGGTCAAAGATAGTTCGCTATATCAGCTTCGAACATATGGTCATTGCATTCAGTTAGACATATCCTTCCTTTTCGGGGAAACCACAGTTTCCCGTTTGAAGTCAATATATTACCGTGTATAACATTATATTCGTGTGATAAAAAGGGCCTGTATTCAACGTCTTGTTAGCTACCAATGACTGGAATATTTCCGGGCAGGAAACAGGGTTACCAGCGTTAACACCTTTCAGTTGATGATAGCAAATTTCTGTTCTGTTAAAATCTCAGTGTCATAAGGGAGTCTAAAAATTAGTCTTGATAGGTGATCATGTAATCGTTGGTCTTTATAATTATGCATTGTCAATCTTATAAGGCTTGCATCCCCGGCTTGCACCATATTTATGTGAAATCAGAACAACTTTGTAGTGCAGCACGTAATTCTTTCCTTACCGTGCCTTAATCTGTTAATTGTTCCTCTATCAGCATTAGTTCGTGGATGTGATGATAATCGGAAAATCATTATTTGCTTGAAATGTGCCTTTTCGTCTCAACATCTGTACATATGTTTTTATGTCTTCTTCGGATTAATATAAACCGTAATATCAAGAGGCGTCGATTGGCGGGGGAGGGGGGGGGGGGCAGGGGGAGGACAGTCGCCCCAATGAAAATATTGGGGAGGGGCAAACATATTGTTTTGATAATAACTTAAGACTCTAATTTACACCTTCACCATCACCATGACCACAACCACTACCACTACCACTACAGCCACTATACTACTACAGCCTCTATACTACTTCTATCTATAATGATGGTATGTAATTACTATTTTCGTCGTCGTCGTCGTCGTAGTAGTAGCAGCAGCAGCAGTAGTAGTAGTAGTAGTCGTAGTAGTACTAGTACTAGTAGTAGTAGTAGTAGTAGTAGTAGTAGTAGTAGCAGCAGCAGTAGTAGTAGTAGTCGTAGTAGTACTACTACTACTAGTAGTAGTAGTAGTAGTAGTAGTAGTAGCAGCAGCAGTAGTAGTAGTAGTCGTAGTAGTAGTAGTACTACTACTACTAGTAGTAGTAGTAGTAGTAGTAGTAGTAGCAGAAGTAGTAGTAGTAGTCGTCGTCGTCGTCGTCGTCGTAGTAGTTGTTGTTATTTCTGTAGTAGTAGTAGTTGTTATTTCTGTAGTAGTAGTTGTTATTTCTGTAGTAGTAGTAGTAGTAGTAGTAGTAATTGTTGTTATTTCTGTAGTAGTAGTAGTAGTAGTAGTAGTAGTAGTAGTAGTAGTAGTAGTAGTAGTATAGTTACATGGGTAAGAGCATGAAGACGTGTCATGTACAGCAGTGGTAAACTATTGAATGTTGTTTTGATATGGTAAGAGAACAAAGCCAAACTGTAAAGTTTAATGAAAATATTTGTATTTTAATGTTAAAGCAATTCAAAAGGAGGCAAACCAGAGGCTTTACTTCGTTGAGACATGAAAAATATAGAGTAGATAACACGGTCATCGTGCTGTGCCATAATAAATAAGTGTTCTTATTCATAGTATAGTCTAGCTGCAACGTTGTAAATGCTACAAAGGCTGACCAGAAGAGGCTTGAAAACCCCAAGACAGGGGGACCAACGTTATAATAGGTGTACACTTATCTTTATTTGAAGACAATACCGAGTTTCTAGTAAAAGTAAAACAAGTAATGCTTCACCCCACCGACCCACTCAATGAGAATTTCAAGTTGATTAGATTAGGAATACGGGATTACGTCTATGCGTCCCCCCGTACGAAAACTACCCGTTAGGCAATCATTCGTCCCTAACTCGAAAGTACAAAGGTCCTTTTCCAAAATGTAGAAACAAGGAATATTAGCCAATCTTATCATGTATCACGCAAAAAAATCTTCATTTAAATAAACTGATTTGTAAAATATTGATATTATGCAGAAAAAAATACTTATTTCTATAAAAATAAAATAGATATATATTTGTAATGTCATGTGTAAAATGCTATCAAGAAATTTCTTGTAAATAATAATGAGATGATTAGTCTCTATTTCACAATTATTGTTAATATATCTTGGTTTCTTTGTTATTCGTTTGTTCCTATATGTCACGTGTTTAATGTCAAATTTCTGAAGTGATAACGTATTCTTTGTATTTGTATACCGATGAAAATCGAATTTCCAATTGGATAATAAATGTCAATACCAATATCACTTTATTTTTTTCATAATCTTCAAGGAATAAAATCTTGACTTCACGGTCTGTTTCTGCCCTTAAATTGTTGCTGATGTCAGCACACATTTTGTGACCTGTCCGGCCCCTAATGCCGGATAGATTACGTAAAAGGAATTAGTGAAAGTTGTGCTTACCTTCGTTCTTTACAGACATTTTCTCCAGTCAAACACTGCACAGTACAAGACAATCCCAGGATCGTGGCAACGAACAGAATAAAGCTCGTCTGATTCTCCATTTTTTTAAGTTCGCGTGTTTACTTCAAAGCGCTTCTAATTGTCTAAATGGATAAGTAATTTGACGCAAAATAGTCTAATTTCTGAATAGGTTTGCGGTTTTAACGATGTGTCCCACTCCACTTCAAGTCTCATCCCTTGATTTCCGATGATTCATACAATCAATTGTTTGACAGAAAACAAACCAATCTTTGTGGCTAAACGTCCTGTCATTATATGTGTCAATGCTTCTTGAATTCTGTCAAACACCTTTGTATTGGTAAGATGAATGTTGACGTAGGAAATCTCACTGCATCCTCCGAGATTTACAGTCAGACATCCTGCAAACGAAAGAAAACATGAAAACGAAAATTGCTCTATTACATGTTCATGACCACCTGTTATAATTATAGTAGGCGCTTAAACAGTGAATATAACAATTCTAATCACAACTCTGAATCGTTAGTCACATGAACTGAACAACAGCTTTTGTCGAATACAATGTAAAACACACACAATGTGTATGAAACATGCAGTAATGTGTGAAACATTCAGATAAATGCGGGTGGATTGACAAGGGCATCATGGAAAAGATAAGAATATCATCAGTAATAACGGCACCTACTCATATTACCCGTTCGGTTCGATAAGCAGCGGTTTCGATTTGATGGCAATGCTACGGGGTTCATCGCAATAATCATAGGCCCTATGTCCGGTATAGACCTGACATCATCCTACGATATCTTCGGTCCGAGTGTCAAATACAAATCTTTATCTGTTTGCTTCACATTACGTCTTCTGAAGCAAACCTAATCTCATGCTGAAAGGTAGGAAATCCCTTTTCCGTGCGTCATATGCATCGATTCTCGATGACCCGGCCGCCGATTGTTTACGTGTATTGTTATTAAAATTTACCTGCTACTCGAAGCACTGAAGTGACCCGTTCAGAGTAACGATAGTGAGGACAAACGAGAGAGGGCGTCCCACATGTTTCACTTGGTCTGCTGCTGCTGCCACTTCATAGGTCACTGTATTACACGGCGGATCGCACGAAGATGAATACAGACAGTATTTCACTGACAGGCAATAACGGTAATGTGATTACGCACAGCTCCGAAGTTATTGCGAAATGCACATGATAATGTTATCTAAAAGTTATGAAAACATTTTTTAAATATCAAACTGTATGGTCTTGTGATGATCAAGATAACATTCTTTAGTAACATTTAACAATAATATTCTACAAATGTTATCAAAATGTTATTACGATGTTTAAAGAAATATTTTTAAAACCGACCTTTAAAACATTTTGCAGTTAAACATGAAAATGTCAAACATGAGGATTCTGATACTGTATTAATGTTATAAAAACGTTATTAGAAAACATTATTTGGAAAACATTTCTGAGACCTTTTGGAAATGTTACGAAAACATTATGTGCTACTTGGAATTAAGTCACATAAAAATTTGATCTAATCCGTGACACGTATTAACACCAATAGACTTGACGTTTTGCTGAAGAAAACACAGTTTTGAATCATGTGATACATTTATCATATTTTTTTTTAGCTATTGTCAACCACACAGGTATATAAGTTTTGATTTTACTGAATCGAGTGAATAATGCTCCTTAATCATCGAACCATAAACACAACAAATAGAGTCAAAATCAGGTGGGTGTAACCATGTCAATCCAGTTCACACTATTATTGGCAGTTCATAGTGGGTGTCGCTTTTGTGTCTTGTCATCTGGACCGATGATATTATATAGGTTATTTTTAAATTAAAACTTTTAACGTGTCGAGCATATTTAACACCGCTGCACTGAGCAACTTTTTAATTGTATCGACAACTTCAAACAGCAATAACCTTACAAATGCATGATAGGAGAAACTTGTGTGTGCAAAAGTTGTAAATAAACGTATACCCTTTCTACAATGTATTTCATCAAATGTTATGAATATTTTGAAATTATAATTTATCTTCTAAAGTCATTTATTTCCGGCTAGTAAATAACCCAAAATTTATAGAAAATGTAATTTTTTCCACTTCACGCGCAAAAAATTATGGTAAACATCTCCAATTTGTTGGAGACTGTCCAATGTAACCCTATACTAGTTTTATTAGTGATTAAGTGAGGGCTGTTCCTCTCTGCACTACAAAATTGAAAGAACAAATACTGTATTACTGCAACACTTTTCATACTATTCACACTTATTCAAAGGCATTGTATAACAATGTTTCCAGTTTAAAAGATCTGAGCTAAATGATTCCCCGATGCCCTCAGTGTCTCTGATACGGTCTAAAAATGAAGTCCTGAAAAAATTGCAATTTAAAACGATCATTAAGTGCTTTAAAAAAGTGAAAATCATTGAGAGACCATTCCAGCTTTTCCCCATAGACTGCTGTGTTGCAGAATTTCCTATCGGCTGAGAATAATTAATGTGCCAATTTTTATGTGCACATATTGTACTAGTGACAGCATAACTGTCCGAACTTTTGTGTTCTAGGGTGTTTATTTGTCCATTCACACACTGTCGGATATGTCAGATAGCAAAGTTCAAGAATTCATTAAACGGGTCTTCCACAGTATTACATAGCATCTTTAAGGAGTAAAATTTGTGGCGTAAAATTGAGCCATTAAAAGAAGCAATAGCCGTGATTTTCATGTTGGTATACAGTCATCTGCAAACTCACAATGGTACTCGACTATCTGTCACCGTTGTTTAGAAATCTATTTTTTCTTTATTATTCAACTTTATTACTAAACTAAATTTCGGTTTATATTTGAAGAGATTGTTTCCAAAAGGGGGTAGATCAATTTTTCATCGAATGTGACTTTTTTACATCAATCTATACAATTTTAGTAGCTCTATCAGATAACACAAACGACAAATTGAAATTCCCACCAAAAAGTGGTAAAAAATGGGCAATAAAAATTACTTTATTTCTAAAAAGGGGTAGATCCATTTTAGTTTATTTCCAAAAGGGGGTAGATCCAAAACATGAAAATAAAGAAAATGTCAATGAAATAGATAACGACTCACATATTTTTGGTAAGTGTGGTTTTACATTCGCATTGTGGGGTTCTTTGTTTGGTTAAGTTGGTTTCACTCGGAAACCTTGCAATGTGGATTAATTAAATAAACTCATTTTTCTTAGAATAGTATTGGATCTACCCCCTTTTGAAAATAAATTAGAGTTTGTTTCCAAAAGGGGGCAAATCCATGTTTCATCAAATTTCATTTTTTTTTGTCAAAATCCATATAATTTTAGCAGCTCTGTAAGATAACACAAATGAGAAGTTGAAATTCAAGCTTAAAGTTGTAAAAATCACAACGATTAATGACTTTTACTCTCAAAATGTGGTATATCCATTTAGTTTATTTCAAAAAGAGGTTAGATCCAAAAAAAAATAAAAATAAATAAAACCAAACATTTTTAAAAATTGAAAACTTACATATTTTTTCTAAGTGTGGTTTTACATTCGCATTGTGGGGTACATTTTAATGTTAAGTTGGTTTTACGCAGAAACATTGCAATATGGGTAAATTAAAAAACTAATTTTTCTCAGAATATTAAAAAGTGGATCCACCCCCTTTTGGAAATAAACTCTTCATTTGTAGGAGATCGTAATATCTTAGCAAAGGAACATTGAATTAAACGCATAAATTGAATGTCATATCAGACATTTAACTGTATAAAATTTTCTTGTTCAAACATTCTTTACAGTGAATTAGTTGACAACAGTTTGGGTATTTATAACATGATTTTTTTTTTTATTATAGCCATTGATATGCTTACAAATAGAAAATGGGCTTTCAAAATAATTTGCACGTCACTGACGTATTTAAAGACATATCTAATAAATTGTGAATTTAGATGACACACTGTGCACTGAGACATGTCATGAATACATTAGGGCATTTCAACTTAGAAAAGGGTAGTCTTTTCACGAAAGTTTTTTGTCATCAGAGGCTTCAGGAGTTTTTTTTTTTTTGGGGGGGGGGG
>JZLH01S0012832.1:29355-40327 GCA_001188425.1 Eucidaris tribuloides
AGCTGCAGGGAGTGCATGGATGCGAATACCGCATGTAAAGAGTTAAAATAGTACAGGTCAAACCGACTGGTAACCCTGAGATCGTTCATCTGTGCAGCCTGTTGTCAGTGTGGGATTTATGTTTTGTGACATTTGGCAGCTGCTAAAACTCGAAGTGAATGCAAGGTCCAATAATTCTCCACTGTACAAAATCCAAGCAGAAAGGTGCAATTTATTTTTACAAATGACATCAATCAAGTTATCCCGCCGAAAATATCAGATGGTATCGGATCAGATGACAGGCTTACTTGAATCACAGCTTACTACAAGAGCATGGTGATCAATACCAATTCTCGAATACGTATCTGTAGTGTGGGATCCGTCAACAAAACAATATAAGTTCGCTCGAGCGCATCCAATGTCAAGCAGCCAGACTTTGTACAGGTTATTACAGAAGAGAGGGGTACAGTCACCAAAGCCCTGGATGAATTGGGATGGGACACGCTTGAAAATAGGAGGAAAAAACAGAAATTATCCATGATGTACAGGATGGTGAATGGCGTGGTCGTCATTCCGCTATATAATTATGTTGAACCAAACGACAGATCAACAAGGAGCAACAATAAAAAAGTTGTGCAAGTAAGACGTAAAGTTAAAGTATATCAAGACTCCTTTTTGTATCAACCATAAGGGACTGGAATAAACTCTCAACAGATGTTGTTAACTCCCCGTCGTTGGAATCATTTAAAAACAAACTAAAGTTTGATCAATAATAACCTGTCTGTCCACACGTGGCATGCACAAGTTAGCGTGATGTGTCTATACACGACACTTTGCTGACTCAACGATGCAGATGCAGATGAATAAAATCCTTTAAAATATTCAAAGTGTGAGTCAACTGAACGACCTGCTAATTCTCCAGACAGTACAGGAACTTTTGAATTGACAAATTTCACGAATGGATCCCGGTTGTTTACATTAGAGTATTCTTTTTGGCATGAATCAGAAGAAATATGATTCAAACTGTGACATCGTATTGTAACTGCATGAAGACAAGTGAGTACGCTGGCGATTACCTCTGATTATTTAACTCTTAACTTGCCAGAGGATATAAGCCTCTATGGACTTTGTGTGTATTACTTAGTGCAGATTTGCGACTTCGGTACGTTGAGAGTTAAGTGTGTGTGCGGAATAAATAACCCTGACCCCAGGCTTGCAAGTAAAAACTACTGAACATGTGTAGAGCACCGAAGTACAGTGGTAAAGCCCAGGTGGTTATCACATGTGTGTAATTGTGCACTACGTGCATCTATGCACTCATTGATCATTCATGTTTCTCACAAAATTTGTAGAGTCTATATTTCTGGGTGTTACGGGTCTGAATTATATTTGTCCACTAACTTTAGCCAACATTACAACTCGAAAATACCAGGAACGGTTTCCTATGGGTTTCATGATGTGAATGTTTCAAAGTGGGAGCATTGACTTTTTTTTGGGGGGGGGGTGTAAGAAATGTCAATTACTATCACAGTATCACTTATGCCTATAATTATTTTTAAAAAAGAAGCTTTATTCCTCAGTCTTGTGTGAAATGTTTCACTATTTTGAAATCATGTCTTGTTGTTTATGAACAAGTTTGAAGAATTTTGTACAGCCGCTTTCAATATTTTTGATACATTATTTTAGTCAAATGTGGTTTTGGCCTTCTAGAATTTAAAGTACTGTAGGCAAAATTTGTAGACTTATCAGCCTGTCTGGTTGTTTCATGTATCAGCTCAGGAAAAAGATGGATTGCCATCATTTTGACTTTCAACTTCCATTGTATTCCTGCTGAAGTTTCCACATTGTGAAAATGAGTGCTTTAGCATCATTTGTGAGAAAAGTTGACCTATATAATATTGATTTATTACTAAATTTTTTTACACTGTATAGGGAACTGAAGAACTGTTGCGAAAGGAAGCCAACATTCAAGAGAGTTCTGAAAGTGCCTCAAACACAGACCAGGATGTGTCATCAGTACTGTCAGCATACACAAGGTATTTGACTTTTGTTAAATTAAGTGAAAAAGAATCAAGTTTTTAACCCACTGGAGACTAAGAAGAAGATGTCTTGGGCTAGGATCTACAGGGAGTGACTTGAAATCAAATCATCTCCAACGCGTTAAAGGCAGTGTGCATGTTCGTGTAGCACACATATCACCATATGAGACCTGAAAGCTTCTAAAACTGTTTATTGGAGCTTTGACTCTTGAGCGACGCTCATTTTGTGAGTGTCATTGAACACTGCAATAGTTTTGGGGGAGATTGGGCATGGGAGTGCCCGACTTACCAGGCTGTGTCTAAACGTGTCAAAAAATTTGAAAATCAATAATAAAAAGTGGGAAGGGGGGGGAGCATGCTACATCACACAAAAAATAAAAAATATCACTCTTTATGGCATTTGTTCTGCTGTCCTTTATGTATAATCAACTTGAACTGAAATCCTATACAACAAAGTGCAACAAAAGCTGGAAATCCTGTTTGTGCAAGCAGTCACTCAATGCTTCTTTATCAAGTCAGATTAATTTAAATGTAATTTTTGCTAAAGCCTTTCAGCCTTTCTGTTGCAGAGTCATGCAAACAGTGCAATTTAGTTTTCTTTTGAATCTTGTGGTTTATTAGAATAAAAAAGACAGCATAGTATTTTAGTGGATTTTGTTGAAGTGAGTAATAATGATAACAAAAATTTCCAATGACTTTTATTTTGACTATGCAGTGAAGGTGATCCTCTTCTCTATGAAGGAAATTACAAGAGTCTGAAGGCTTTTATAGAATCAGCACTGGATGCTAATAAGGTAAGAAATTATTTGTACTGTGTTTGGACTTGCACTAGTTGCTCTGATGACAATTACCAGTGTTACACCTAGATGTTAAATCTAAAGCTTATTCCTTATTAATCCTACCCTTAGACCTAAAAACTCCAAACCTTAACTCAAACTTTTGATATTAAAACATCACTGGAGCTAATGATGCTGGAGCAGATACCAGATTAGTAGGTTACCATGAAATTATTTTATGTTTGTGAAGGGTAAAAGTGTTATAGTCTATTTCACAAATTATTTGTGATTTAAATAATCATGTTCCTGTCCATTTCAGTTTGAACAAATTCCACTTGACTTTACAGTCAGTATGGACCAAGATAACAATTTACCATACCGTGTTATAAATCTACTTTATTGACAATGTTTAAATCTTTGTAAGGATGATGGAGTTAAGTGCAATGTTCAGTATTTAAGATGTGGTATCAGTTCCAATATAACAGTCTGATTACATACTGTTTTACAGGGAAAAAATTGCAATTATCTTTTCGGGGGCTACTTTTCTTGTTTCAGTGCATTCCAGACACTCTTTTGTATTCAACCCTATGGCAATTTTCTTTTGTCATTTCAGGGGCGAAATCGCTCCGCTCCCCCGTGTATTTTTTTCCTGTGCTGTTATATTTTGAAGTAAGCATGCTTGATATGAGCATATTCTACAGTATAAAAAGCTGTAATATTTTGTATGTGTTTTCTTCTCTTCCTTTCTATTTGTTCAGAGTGAACTAGCTCAAATTCAATATCCAGTCTTTGTGCACATGTACCTTGAGTTAGTCTACAATGACCATGAAAAACAAGGTGAGTTATTATGCTTATTACATATCCCTGATTTTACCATGAAGAGGTATTTATGGATTGTTGACCTTTCCTGTCAGGAACATATGATTGGGTCTTTGATAAGTTGTAGATTTGTAGTTGAAAACTAAAAAGATGTTTCTATTTCATCAGCTTACAGCACAAAGATGGCTAGTGCCTTGTATTGTCAAAATTGCTTTCACTAATTTCTTCTATAAAAGTCTGCATAGCGGACTACATAACATACTTGAATAACAACAGGAAATGCAATTTTGATGAAATATTAAAACTGGAGAATATCTTTGAACAATGCCAATGGGGATTTGTTCATACTTTCATTACAAAAACTGTTAGAGTTGTTTTTTTTGGAATATCCCATAACAAGGAATTTGTGAAAATTCTAAAATTTATGGATGTATTAGCCGCAATTTGTCAATTGATCTGTTAACGAATGAAGATGGTTTCATACCCCCCCCCCCCAACATTGATTAAGTGCCTGCAGTCAAGGCAAATGGAATGAATGTTAATTCTTGAACCAATATTATATGTACAGTATTCAAAAAGAGGGAATAATATGTTTAACAATGCATAGTAGACTGCTTTGAATGATTGATAAAATAGAGCAATGTTTTAATTGTGGCAAATTCTACACGGTGTTAGTACATCAATGTATGATTTATGAATATTTGTCTATTCTTAAAACTAGTGACTATCAATTGTTTTTAAAATTGCAAGAAATATCTTTGTTTGAGTCCTGTATGAATGGGCATTTGATATGTAACACTTTGTTTCTTTAACAGCCAAGGTGTTCTTCAATGCATTCAGTGAGGAGCAGGAGGAGTACCACCAAGAGGACCTAGCCAGGTTAGCAACGGTGACCAAGAAGGACCACATGAGGCACAGTGAGCTCATGATGAACTTTAGGTAAGTTAGCTCTTGAAGTGAAACTTCCCCTAGACATCGGTGTGAATTCAGTGTCTGCATAACATATTTACCAACCCAATATTGAAAGTCTGGGCAAATCTGGATATCCCATTCCAGACGTAGAATTGTTAAAGATTTGATTAAATTCATATGTTGCCCTTTCTGCTAGATTTTTTTTTTTACAGCAGACCAATTCTCCCTTGAATTTGGACAAAAATGTTAATTTTTTTGTACAAAATTCAAATAAATTCTATCCATGCAGAATAAATTTGCTGTTCATCTCTGTATTATCAAATTAATGATAAATAAGATCAAATGCTTGATCTGATATTTTTTAATGACTCAGAAAAAAGAGTGACCCAACAGGTTTTGAACCTGAAACCTACTGATATCCGGTCAGCGGCACAACCACTAGACTATGCTGGGTAACGGCAATGCCACGGTTTACTTAGTTACAAATGCCTGAGAATCATTCCTTACGTCTGACCTCATTGATATTTAAAGCCCCCAGTAGGGACGAATTGTATTAATGAATGCAATGTTTGCAGAGAGAATGCTTTCAGATCAAGCATTTGATCTTATTTATCATTAATTTGATATTACAGAGATGAACAGCAAATTTATTCTGCATCTTAAATTCGCTCTGCAAACCTTTCATTCATTAATAAAATTCCATCCACTTGTTAGAACTAAGATGAATCTGTATGCTTTTTATAGGGAGGTCAGTCATTTACTCTATAAGAAAAAAATACTTGTAGCACTGAGAAATGCATGCTTATTGTAACATTGTGATAAGGACCCATATGATGTAATTAGTAAACGCTAGTCAGGCTTAACCAAAAAAAAAAAAAGCAATAGCATCATCCAAGCCACACTAATTCAGACCATAAATTATTTGTATTTCAAAATTTATCAGTGTAAATTTTACCTTTCATTAAAAGAATTGGTGTGATCTTTCAATTGTCCAGGACAAGCAAATATGTGATCCGCATGTCACGGGACTCCTACAGCTCCTTGAAGAGGTATCTCCAGGATAAACAGAATAGTACAGTGTTAAACATACTGGAAGAACATCTCTATATTGATGGTAAATATGTCACTGAAATGATTGCAGTTAAAGCACCCATCATGTTGTTGATGGTTACTCCTGACCTTTGCATGGATTAATATACATGTAGGTGTGTGATATCTCCACACCTGGGAAGAGGTCCATGTTCCTACATGTACAGCACTTAAGTTGTCATCAGAAATGTGATACTGAAAACTCAACCAACCATTACATGACTTAAGTGCAATCATATCCCTGCCATATACATTACATGTATGTGAGATCCCTCTTTATCGTCTATGATACAACAAAAGATGTCTTTGAAGGACAATCTGTACACGTACTATGCTACTGGAATAAACTAATCTAAGCTACGACGGCAACATGATTGCCTCAAATTGTTGAAGTACAGTAGTGTGGTTGGTTTTTATCTCCAGTAGTTATGAAAAGATTTAAATACCGGCAGTTGTAGCTGTTCTTGAGCTCGGAGAAATGTACCCTCATTACATGACCAATTTGACAAAAAATATGTTGCCAAATTATTATTATCTGAATAGCGAGTGGGGAGAAAACATTTTATTTGAGCTTATATTATCCACTTAACTTTGCTTATCAAAAGAGGCCACCATTTTTGGCTTTATGATCAATTTCTCTTTTTACATTGTGTATGTGTAACAAATCTCATCTTCTTGTGTGAATGTTTTTCACTTGTATTGTAAAATTAATTGATGGTGAAATTCTTAAAATCAAGTAAACAAGCAAAGTAATGATTGATTGTACATTTGTTTTAAAAGAATTATATATCAACTTGTTAGACATTGGTTAAAGACACTATATAACACTGTGGAAAACCCGTTTAAAACATTGTCGAACTTTGCTATCTGATATATCTGACAGTGTTTGAATGGACAAATAAACACCCAAGTACACAAAAGTTCGGACAGTTATGCTGTCACTAGTGCAATATGTGCAGATACAAATTGGCACATTTATTATTCTCAGCCGATAGGAAATTCTGCAACACAGCAGTCTATGGGGGAAAGCTGGAATGCTCTCTCAATGATTTTTATTTTTTTAAAGCACTTAATAATCGTTTTAAACTGCAATTTTTTCAGGGCTTCATTTTTAGACTGTATCAGAGACACTGGTAGCATGGGGAATCATGTAGCTCAGATTTTTTAAACTGGAAACATTGTTATACAATCCCTTTAATACAACAGTGCCTGGGTAGATTAAATCATTTGTTCCAAAGCCATCCAGGATCTCTGATGTGCCAAACTAATGTCTTTGCATTCCTGTGTGACCTACATTCACGCATGTTTTATGTCATTATTTTTTAACACTTGGAAACCCATATTTAGATAAGAATACACTATTTTAAAAGTTTATGTACTTATTAATACTTGTAACTTACATGAACTTTATCGTCATGTTTCATTCAGTCTTTGATGGGGTACCAAGGACAAAACAGCAGATAGATGCAACTGCTGGCAGCATTGTTGGAGAAGCCAAAAGAGAAGGTAAATTTTCGCACTGTGGGCACATATTTGTGAGATCTAAAAGTCACTTCTTTAAATGAGTTGTCAATTGCCCTGTTTACATTAATAAAACTTTGTTATCAAAGTCATTCAAATTGTCATTAAATTCATTTTTCTTTTTCAATGACGACTATGGATTAGCATAAATTAATTCTACCAGTACCTGTTTACAACTATAACGAATATGAATTCACATTCATCAAAAATGAATTACGTGTAATCACCCTCTCTATCATCACCATGTATCAAGTTCCAGGTCAAAATTATCATGTGTAAAAAAAAGTCTCAAAGTGGTAAATAACAATATGTCTTGTTGGAACACTAATCAGGTATGGAGTGATCAAATGGCTGCCGATATAAATTCATATTGTTTGCCCTTTCTGCTAGGATTTTTTTTTTTTTAACAGCAGGCACCAATTCTTCCCTTGACTTTGGGACATAAATGTTAATTTTATACAAATTCAAATAAATTCGTAATCATAGCAGATAGATTTGCTGCTTTCATCTCTGTATTATCAAATTAATGATAAATAAAGTCAAATGACTTGATCTGAATATTTTTTAAATGACTCAGAAAAAGATGGACCAACAGGTTTTGAACTGAAACCTACTGATCATCGGTCAGCCGGACAGCCACCAGCTATGCTGGGGGTTACACAAAGGTAACAGGCAATGCCGGTTTACTTATGTTACATATGCCTGGAATCATCCTTAGTCTGGAACCTCATAATATTTAATAAAGCCCGAAGTAGGGACGATTGTAATTATATAAGCGAAAGGTCGGGCGGCTTTGCCAGAGAGAATGCTTTCAGATCAAAGCATTTGAGATTTTATTATATTAATTGATCTTATTGATCATTAATATGAATACTTACAGAAGATGACAGCAAATTTTTCATGCATCTTAAATTCTTCTGCAAAAACTTTCATTCATTAATAAATATCTCTATTTCCATTGTTAGAAAATTAAGATGAATCTGTATGCTTTTTATAGGAGGTCAGATATTATACTTCTATAGAAAAAATACTTGTAGCACTGAGTAATGCATGTTATCATGTAACAATTTGTGATAGGACCCATATGATTGTATTAGTAAACCGCTAAATTTTAGCATATACATTTAAAAAATGGAGTGATCTTTCAATGCCAGGCAATAGCAAATATGTAATCCGCATGTACGGGATCCATTCTTTTTCTTTTTTTCAATACAGCTCCTTTGAAGAGGTATTCCAGGTTATAAACAGAAACAGTACATGTCTTGACATACTGAAGAACATTCACATATTATTGATGGGTAAATATGTCAATTGATCATGAACGTAGTTAAGCCATCGTAATTGTTACTTCCTGACTTTGCATAGATTATAGTACGCGTTCATGTAGATGTGTGATATCTACACACTGGGAGGGTCCATGTTGCTACTAGACTTTAAGTTTGTCATAGAAATGTTATACTGCAAAACTAAAACCAACTAGTACATGACTTTGGCAATCATAATCCCTGTTATACTACATGTAGTGAGATCCTCTTTATTGTCTATGAGACAACAAAAGATGTCTGTGAAGACAAATTGTACACATTACTTTGTATGGAATAACTAATCAATTTAGACAGCAACATGATTGCTTTGAAAAGATGTTTGAAGTATTGTTAATCTAATTGGTTGGTTCTTATTGTACGTAGTTATGAAAGAATTAAATTATGTAGTTGTAGCTGCTTCTTGAGCCGTGGAGAAATGTACCTCATTATGACACATTTGATAAAAAAATTATGTTGCACAATTGCTTATATATCTAAGGAAACATGAGGAAAAAACACAAACTTTTATTTATGAGCTATATTATTATCCACTAAAATAAACTAATCAAGATAGGCCACAATTTTGGCTTTATGATCAATTTCTCTTTTAAAAGGGGATGTGTAACAATCTCATCTTCCTTGTGCAAAACAAACCTGAATTTTTGGTAACTGTTATTGTAAAATAATTGAGGGTGAATTCTTTAAATCAGTAACAAGCAAAGTAATAATCTGATTGCTAAATTTGTTGTTAATAAGAATTATAATATTAAAGGTATTTTGTGCTAAACATTCTACCACAGTTAAAAGCTGAGTACATGATTCCCATTGCTACCATAATGTCTTATAAGGTTCTAAAAATGACGCCCTAAAAAATTGTATATTTCAAACATGATTATTTTAGTGCTTTAAAAAGGGAAAAGATCGTAAGTGATATGGATTCACTGCCCATTTTCTCCATTAGACTTACTGTTGTATCACCTAGGCTAGTTTAAAGTCGCACGATGTTTTAATTGTTTATTTATGCATAACTTGCCATTTTGGCTGTGTAAACTTTTTATTCGTTTAGGGATGTTTATGTGTCATATGAACATTATATGTAGCTTTCAATATTCAAATTTGCAAATTTTTAAACTGAAGTCCTACAATGTTAGCCTATCACTTTAACTTGTTAGATTGGTTATACAACGTGTTAGGTAGACTATCATTTTGTTTTCCAAACCATCCAGAATCTCTGATGTGCCAAACTAATGTTTTTACATTCCCGTTGTGATCCTACATTACGCATGTTTAATGTCATTATTTTTTAACACTTTTTTTGGAAACCATAGTTAGTAAGTACCACTATTTTAAAAGTCTATGTATTTTTAAATACTTGTAACTTACCATGAAACTTTATGTCATGTTTAATTCGTCTTTGATGGTGTACAAGGACAAACAGCAGATAGATCATGCTAGGCAGCATTGTTGGAGAAGAAGCAAGAGAAGAAGGGTAATACTTCGCACTGTGGGCACATATTCGTCTGGCTATTACGAAATTGTTCGAATCTTAATTTTGGTGCGCAAACGCAATTTCGAAGAAAATGCTTGTTTGAAAAAGTGTGCACATTTTCTCAACAAGAATTTATTCTTGTTCTCGCTGTTACAGATGACTGAAGTTTTTAGCAAAGTGACAAATATAAATAACGTTGTTTAGTTTGTGGACTTACTGATTACTGAAAATTGTTTGCGCAATTGTAAAATCACACTGCTTTTCAGTATCGCATGCGTGCGTGTATTTTGCGTATGGACGAAACAATTTTCGCATGAATTGGTCGGCGGTTCGTAAAACAAGCCCTAATCCAGTGCGGGATACCTCTGTGTACTGTTTGATCGCTTGCACAAATTGTTTAGGCGCGGTTCGTAAACAAGCGCCTATCGTGCGTGTATACCTCTGTGTACTGTTTTGTCGCCTTGCGCCCCTGTTTACGAACCTGCTAAACAATTTAGACTGAAAATTTTGTGAACGAAAAGGGTGTTTTTAAACTCTATATTTTCAAAAAGTTAAAATTTTTACTGATCTAAAACTTTCTGGCATGATAGTTTGAGTTTATGTACTTTCATAATACGGCTTGAAAACTCAAAATCAAAAATTTTGACCCCAAAAAACTGTTTTGGCGGTTCGTAAGCCACGGGCGATATTTGTGAATTAAGTCACCCTTTTTCTTTTAATGAGTTGTCAATTTGCCCTGTTTACATGATAAATGTCGTATTCATTCAAATTTTGTCATACAAATTTCAGTTTTTATCTTTTATCAAGATACGGACTATGATTAGCATAAATTTTTAATTCTACCAGCTACTGTTTTAAACTATAAACAAATATGATTCACATTCATCAAAATGAATAATGGTGTTGATCACCCTTCTATCATCATGATATCAACTTTTGGTCAAAATTATCAATGCTGGTTGAAAAAAAATTGGCAAATGGTAAATTAAATTATGTACTGTTGAACAGCAATAAAGATAAATGGATGTTATCAAATGGTTGCCA
>JZLH01S0012832.1:52818-63649 GCA_001188425.1 Eucidaris tribuloides
AATGACTTTACATGTAGGCCTAACTGAAAACAAATTTTAAAACATATTTTTTCCCTTTTTGGTAAGGTTTTTGCACATGTATTGCTCATTTCATAATCAGAATTTTACTTGCCCAATTGGGCAAGTAAATTCAAACATTGTGAGTTTTTACTTGCCCAAGATTGAATTTTACTTGCCCCGGGGCAAGCGGGCAAGTGCTAGTGTCGAGCCCAGTCTCTATGTTTCTGTATACTCTGAGCCTACAGGGTGAAGGCAAATTTTATTGCAGTTAGTGAGATGTGAATGTGAAATTCTCTGAATCAGATGTGTGATGTATTGGAGTAATCTAAATCAGTGATGATTGATCAATGTATTTGCAGGAATGTGCATTATAATGACTGTCAAGTACATGTAATGCTTAAATTGGTAATGAGATTAGTCATTATGTACTTCTGTATACACCACATATTTGCCTACATCAGCCATTCCACGTAAATGTCACGCGAGTCACGCGTGTTTCATGTCACACAAGTCGCAAACAAGGTTATAGATCTAAACCGAGAAAATATTGGAAACGAATCCAATACTTGATCAAGTAAATCAATCATCTATACCCTGACATGTGACTCGTAAGACACAGCATGCGTGACTCGCGTGACACAAGTATGGAATGGCTGACATATATTTGCACAATTTTGCTTAAAGACAAGGGATTCACAAGAGTGTATTTCCATTATCTGTATCATGTTTTCATTCACTTTGTATAGGCATATAAGAAAGTGAAAATGTTATTATTATTATTTTTTTTTTTTGGGTAGTGACATATGTGAAAATAAAACCACCACAAAATATTCAATGTGCACTTACATGTCTAGGAGCTAATTCATTCACAAACAGTTTTCTCTCTCTTCTCAGATACCCACTTATTGAAATAATTATAACTTGTGCATGCTGTTGTTGTTTGGTGCATGGTGTGTGCATTCATGGATTAATATTACGCCTCAATCATGAAAACATATCTTTATTTTCATAATCCCTCAGGGTCCGATCCACTGTATGGCGTTTTCACCCAATGGCCACTACTTGGCGTCTGCTGGTGCCGACAATCGGGTGTTGCTGTGGGAACTGCGCCATGGCAACCTCGTCCAAGAGCTGACTGGTCACAGCAATGTTATCTACTCCCTCAACTTCTGTCAAGATGGCAACGTGTTAGCATCAGGTCAGTTTATAAATGGATATTTCCCCATCTGCCCCCTCCCCCTTTGTACTTATTCTACCAACTGGCCCCCTCATGCTACAGTCTCTCTAGCAATCAGTTGCTGTGCTCTAATTCCCTTACATTAGACTTTGATCTGTGTTTCAATAGCAATCGCGCACCAGGATTTTGCAAAGCTCTTGTTTCACAGCATTAGAGAATTTCAGAAAATTGTCTCTGTGCCTGACATTTGCAAATCGTTTGGGAAAGTAAACTTTATTTTATCTCAAGTTGAGTTTGAAATTGGCCATTTAGACATGTCATTGATTGTATTTCAATATCCATTTGAGTCTAAATACACGTTTGCCAGCTAAATGACTGTAACTGAAGAGGTGGGAAAGACAAGAAAAAAGCATTTAGAGGATGGAGAATAATGTGTCATAATTACATATTAAAATGACGTGGAATGTGGCAGTTCAAACTTCATAAACCGGAAGAGAGATTTCGTCTTAGTTAGGAAATACCCTAGCCCTAGTTAGTAAGATATTTCAAATAATTATAACAAGAACGTGATACACTTGTTTGTTATTAGCTGTACTACAAAATCAACTGTCATTAGGTAGAATTTCCCTTTGATTAGATGCTAATGTTTCATATAAACATCTTTTTAGCAATTATGTTTCGTGTAGGTTTTCTTCCTCCATTTGAACACCACCTTCAACTACTTTCCCTTATAGTGATCTACATGAAACTGAAGGGAGAAAGAGAACCAAATTACATTATGTGACAAACCTTATGGCATAAAACACAACCCCCCCCCCCCTCCAAAAAAAGGTCTTCACTACTGCAACCATATTTGAGGCCACCTGATAAATTGTTGCAAAACTATAAAAAAAAAAAATGTCAGAACCAGTAATGGAGTCGAGACTGGCCTCGAGGCCAGATTTTGCCAGCCTTGGCCTTGACCTTGGATCCAGTCACATGTATACAGTAAAGACCAAAGTTTTTCGTTTTACAAATGTCAAATTCTGCTTTTCTCCGTTTTACAAATGTCAAATTCCATTTTTCTCTGTGTTGTAATTTTCCAATTTTCCGACTTGAATTTTTGTTGGAAAAAAGCACAAATAACGTGAAGCTTACTAGGCCTATGGGGGTTTTGATTCGGGTTTGGGGGCATATTTACAGGCAACACATGATTTCTTTGGCTTTATTTGGCATCTTTTTGGTAAATTAGTTTAGTTTTATTCAATAAATTTTTATTAATTTTACTTTGGGGGAATTTTTAGGCCTATTTTTTTTCATTTTTATTCAAAATGCTGTTTTCCGCATTATACCTCAAATTCCGTGATTTCCGCGGAAAATCTGTAACGCGAAAAACTTTAGTCTTTAGTTTACAGTCTATGGGAATAATATTTTCCCAGCGGCCTCTTGACTGAGAACTGTCGGCCTTGACTCCATCCCTGGTCAGAACCACAACGGACATTGAGGCCCAGCTTGCAACTTGACTGTATGTTGTATATGAATTAGCTTTGCCAAACTGCCAGTTGTTTAGAGTTTTATTAACATTCTGCAGCTTTGAAGGCCCTTTCCTCACATCAAAGCATAATATAATGTATCAAACTCCATTATAAAGCACCATTTTTTTAGCGATACTCCATGTACATGATGAAGTTGATACTGTCTTCAAAGTGTCAACTATTCTGCAAAAGGCAAGGCCCACCCTGATGTCAAGTTGGTTTTAATAAAAGCAGAACAATGAGAGAAACATATTAATGAAAGTTTGCCAAAAATCCACCAAAGACTAGCGGAGTTTTGAAGATTCAAAGATTTAATTTTGTGACGTCACATAGGAGCAGCTCCTCTTATGTAATATAATATTAACTCAATAAATTGCCACTCTTTATTGGTTCATGAAAACTTTTTTTTTCATAGAAGCATGTATGAAATAATGTTTCTAATTAAGTATTAAATGCACAGGTAACAATTTTAAAGTTTCTAAGAAAATGGCACTATATGGAATTTATATTACATGACAATGGGGGAGCTGCTCGCATGTGATATCACAAATTTAAGATTTTAAAAATTCATAACTCTCTCATTCTTTGGTGAATTTTTGCCAAACCTTCACTAATGGGTTTCTCTCATTTTTCTGCTTTTATTCAAATCAACTTGACATCAGGGTGATCTTCCCCTTTAACTTGCATACGTGCCTGTATATTTCATTCATACAGCTGGTCTTGGTAAATGTGTCAAGTTGTGGGATGTCAAGAAGGTATTCCGTGAAGTCATGTCGGACGAGGGGAGCTTGACACAACCAGGAGTCATGTGAGTAACTTACTCCTGTAATGCCTTATATCAGTACCATGAAGAAAAACTCATATCTCAAAAATTTTGAAGATGCTGGACTTTCATGCAATGCTACATTAATGTAATGAGAATAAACACATGCCGCCCCCCCCCCCCCCATGTTAACCGGCTGGAGACAAGTACAAGTTAACTCATGCTGGGGTCTATGGAAAATGTGCATTATAGTGAAATCAAATCGTCTCCAATGGGTTAAAAAACAACTAATATGCAAGTTCTTTATTTTCTTATACTGATTATTCTTTCCAACCTGTCTGATTTTGAGATATGAAATCAACAGTTACCCAACAAAATGAATCACAAATGCCCACCCACCTACAAAGAAAACTGTTTCTGTCAACAAAACATGTAGTTTTAATTAACCCTATGTTAACTTGGGGGGGGGTCAAATTGACCCCCTCCCTCGATGAATTTTGAGACAATTCTGCAGCGTGAAATGTTTTGACCGCATCGCTCGCTGTCTTTTAAGTCTTCCGCATCTTTAAGTCTCTCGCTGACTTTTAAGTCTTCCGCATCTTTTGAGACCATATTGTTACAATGCTGCGTGACTTTTGGTACATGCATGTCAGCCCATAAACTGCTCAGAAACATGATTTTATGTACAGATTACCGTAAATCAAGTTTTTTCATCAAATTCATATAAATGTGGATATGTTTACTGTCTTTGGGTGCAATTAATTTATTTTAGTATAGTCATGTTTCTAAAGGTGTCTGGGAAAAATTTTGCAGAAAAAAAACAATGAAAAAACAAAAGGTCAAAAAACATAGAAATACATAAAAAAATTCCCCAAACAAAGTATGTACATGTATATAAGAAATTAATTCTGATATGGCAATTTTTTTGTAGATAACTGTCATAAATGTCAGAATATTTTCACCGAGAATAGCATTCTACTAGCTATTTCAAGTGACTTAAAGGCAAAAATATTATTTCTATGTATAAATTTGCATAATTATATAAAAATAGGAAATGTATATTTATAAAAAATCTAACTGTACAGTCATATAGTTTACATCCTTCTCTTCACGCATGCAAATTTCTGTGGCGATCACACGATCTGCGGCTAAGATCTGAAGGGAGGAGCAGGGTCAAATTGACCCCCCTCCAGCGAAATCCTGGTCTCTGAAATAGCCCAGATAAATAAGGTTAACACAAGAATGAATAAGGTTTGCACTCTTAAAGCATGCTGCCTGTTAAATACATTTGAACTACTTTCAAAAGATCAGTGTTCATCAATATAATTTACATTTAGGAGCTGAATTCCTGTGGGCAACAGTGTTTTAATTCACTTTTTTAGTTCCTGTCATTTTGTATGTTTTTTGTATGATTTGATGAATAAAATTTTACATGTGTTTTGTGATTAAAAAAATACAAACTTGCCACCAGACCTTGTTTTATTGGACTGTTATTAATATACATGTGGACATGTGATATAATTCAGATTTTTATGAAATATATATTGTGTACAGTCATTCCTGATTCAAGCATGCTGCTTTTAAGGACTTGTTCTCTTTGTTTTGGTTCTCAAATATTGCCAGTTTACTTACATATGCATGATATAAAGGAAGAAAATTTTATCTATCTTTCTCCATTTCTTGATCTTTTCCAGGGCCAAGTCAGCTGATGTCCTGCTTGGTACATTCCCAACCAAGTCAACTCCTGTCTATCACCTACACTTCACTCGACGAAACCTCTTACTGGCTGGTGGACCCTTCATAGCATAGATCTCTACATCACTGTTCTCCTAGGGGAGGGGGAAGGGATAAGGGTAAGGGTAGGGGCACTGGGTGTGATTTATTTCATAGGTTGTCTTTATCAGTAAGGCTGTGATCACATAGAAGTATACTATTCGGGTATACGGTGCTCGTTTTGCAGGGCACGCGGATAGCTTGAATCGAACATCGTAATTTCATAGTACCGGGTCACATAAGAGGGCACTATTCGAAAAGGCCGTATAGCTGTGTATACATAGTATAGTATAGTGGGAATCGTGCATGTTCGATTTTCGTGCAGCATATACCAAATCTTGTGTTTATTTCATTGGTGCCAAAAGACTAGTTTGCAGACACAAATCCTTGTCCATCATGCTACGCAAATCAGGGTCTGAACAATCTGTACTGTAGACAAGTACTTCCATAGGCTCTGTGTTATAGCTGCTCCAGACACCCTGACCAACAAAATTAGCCTTGCCTAAAAACCTGTGGAATTTTACTGCAAAAAAAAAAATTTCTTCCTGCAGACTACCAGAAGACCGAGTAGGGCGTGCGTGCCATACGTGACTCGCTGTGCCCGTATAGCGTATACCAAATACCGAATACCGAATAGCGTTTAACGAATACCGTATACCATATACATGTACTTCAATGTGATCGCAGCCTAATACACACACAATTTCACTATATAAGTCAGGTGTGAAGCAACAAGCAAGCAAGTCATCATGCACCTAGCAGAAAGTCGTTAGCAAATGCTCTAAGCAAAATGGCGTTAACAGTAAATTTCTTCTAAATTGAAAAAAAGAAACTTATTCCATATTTCTGCCTGACGTATTGATAGAAGGAACTAAAAGATCACAATACTTTGATTTCATGCGAAATAAACCAATGGTTTTCATGTTACATGCAATTTACTGTTAACGCTTTTTTGCTTAGAGCATTTGCTAATGACTTTCTGCCAGGCGCATGACGAAGTACTCTTGTATATTTCAGTTAACTTTGCTTTAATCAAAATCTCAGAAGTTGAAATTGCCAATGTCAAAGGTATAAACAAGTCCCTTTTGTTTTATTGTCTGGTGTTTTAACACCCCCCCCCCAGTTTTTCTTTTTCTCTTTCTCTCTTCCAGTGCCAATGTGATTTGACTTACATAAATTTTGCACATGACCTGGATGTTAGCCTTGTAATTCGTCTTTACTTCATGGTCTTCTGCCTGCTTTTTCAGCTGGTCTGCTAAAAAGCCTGTAAACTACTCTGACATATTGCTTCATGGGACAATTTTTTTTCCTTTTAGAGAACCTGGAAAACAAATGGGGATGTAAAGTTTTTCACACTTCCAGCTGCATCCAAATTCCAGAATTTCATGTCTCCATGGAGAGTAAAGACAACTAAAGGAAAACTTTTCTCTGACCTTATTGTGGATTCAGTGAATCTAGAACATACGAAACCCAATATTAAATGTTGCAGCAAAATTTGGTTAAGCCATTCAAGAGATATAATTTTTCAAAAAAATGAATGAAATTGTATGTTGCTCTTTGTAGAGGGCAATACTGCTCAACCATATGATGCCTTACCAGAAAACTTTCCACTGATTTTTTTTTCCTTCTCATGCTCATTTTGTAGGCCAGCAACAAAACAATTTACCTGATACCTTATATTGTCTTCTTGTCTGGCAGAAGGGCCTTAGCAAATGTTCCAGGCAGAAGGGCCCTAACCTTGTATTGCCCTCTACTTGAAAACCGTTGGCTCTTTTCACATGAAATCAAGGTCATGTGATATTTTCAGATCTTTCTGTCAGTCTGTTTATGTGCAAATGTCAAATAGGCAACATTTCTAAATTTAGAGAAAATCTGCTGTTAAAGGCACTGTATAACAATGTTTCCAGTTTAAAAAATCTGAGCTACATGATTCCCCATGCTACTAGTGTCTTTGATACGGTCTAAAAATGAAGCCCTGAAAAAAATTGCAGTGTAAAACAATCATTAAGTGCTTTAAAAAAGTGAAAATCATTGAGAGACCATTCCAGCTTTTCTCCATAGACTGCTGTGTTGCAGAATTGCCTATCGCCCGATATAAAATTAATGTGCCAATTTGTATCTGCACATATTGTACTAGTGACACCATAACTGTCCAAACTTTTGTGTTCTAGGGTGTTGATTTGTCCATTCAAACACTGTCAGATATGTCAGATAGCAAAGTTCGACAATTTTTTAAACGGGTCTTCCACAGTGTTATGTAGTGTCTTTAAGGCCCTTTTGCCAGGAACATATTCTAGGGCCCTTCTGTCGGACAAACAACAATATAATGCATGCAGATTCATCTTGCCACTCACATGCTTTAGAAACAAGTACAAGGGAACCTCATTATGATGACCTAAAAACCATGACAGTTGCCTTGTTACATGTATATCAGATTTCTCACTATATCAGCGTACAAAAACAGAGAAATTTAAAGACTTTGGAAAGTAAATTTTCATTTTCAGGAAAAATTAAAATATGTGAAAATGCATGAACAAATTTAATTGAAAGTTATTCTGCCATAGCAAGCAGAATAACCAGCAATAGAGGGCAACATACAGATATATTCAAATTTTAAAGATCATAGGCCTATATCTTCAATGGCTTTACTGAATTTGCTCAAACTTTCATGGTTGGATTACAGAAATGTTCAGGATTGACTTCAACTAGATTAATGTGTAGGAAAAAAAGCTGAAAGACACAGGCTAACGTTGTAGAACTTCAATTTAAAAAATTGTCATACTGTGATATGTGAGCTACATAGTAGTGTTTGAATGGACAAATAAACACCCTAGAATACAAAAGTTTGGAATGTTATGGTGCCACTGGCAAGATGTGCATGGATAAACAAATTAGTGCTCTTCCCAAGAATAAATGGGAGGAAATAGACAAGGTCAGGAGAAGGTCACAGTGGATACTCCAGATTTTCACTCTTTTAAAGCACTAAATGATTACTTTGAAGTGCAATTTTTTCATGGCTTTATTTTTAGACTTTATCAAAATTATAATCAAAGACACGTAGAGCATGGAGGATTATGTAGCTCAGATATTTTAAACTGTGGTCATTCTTAGCCTGTGGCTTTAATGTGATATCTCTGTTAAGTCTCCCGTTGCGTCTTTAACATACCAAATATGTTCTTTGTTTTGTCCTAAATATTTACACCCACCCTTTGTACTACCAGCTCATATTCATTAAATTCCAAGCTTCTCACATCAACCTTGAAAACTTACTGCGGTAATATGTTTTCCCAACAAATATGCCAAAAAACAGACAAGAAAAATACCACACATTAAAACAAAAATGTTGGATATAATATCAAGTTTAATCAGGTCTTTGAAAACAAGACATTTGTACATATCTGTATTCTGTAAATATTGTTTATAATCCCCCATAGATGGGAATAAAACAAACATAAATGTTTGTCAAACAAATCTTATGTTGTGAACGTTGTAATTTGAGAACCACATGTCTCGTTGAGAGTGTCTTTTGAGATGTAAGTGCAGTGCAAAATGCATCACAAGTGTGTCGTGTGCAAAATACTGGTCATGGTGTGTCATGTGCAACATGCATGCCGAGAGGTGAAGTGTGCAACTTACAGTGTATTGGTATCATCAGGGGGTGGGGGGGGAGGGGGGGGGGGGAAGGCACTGTCATTACAAGATGTTCACCATGCACATGTGAAAAAAACATGTAAAAAGGGTTGTTTTCATGGTCGGGCGATGTACGCAGTGTACAGTGAAAACGGTATCAAAATCGCCAAAATCAGGGGAAAAGGTACACCTTTAATAAAAGGTTGACTTTAAAAGCATATCCTTTCACACTTGAATACTTGTTAAGGGGATCAACAGATATCGATAGATACATGTAATACTAATTACATGTACATGATTAGGGTCCATTTTGAAAGTCCAGACATGTGCATAGTGTAGGCTACACTTTGTAATATATGTCTTGGAGGTGTATTTGCTTGAGGGGTGGTGGTGGAGGGTACTGGGGATATTGAGAATGGTGTATGCATTCACTGATCTGTGTGTATGCTTATGCATGTGTAGATGTCATGTGTGTGCTTTCTAGGTATATGCAGCCATATTGTGTGTCAGTTGCATAAGTGTAATATCTTTTGGGTCCTTGTCTCTAAATTCCACTCTCCCCGAAAAATGGGTGCCTTTCATTACATATTTTAATATAATTTTCTGACCTAATGACAAACTCAGCACACGTGCATATGGTGTGTGAATGTAAAAATGTGATTAGTGTGTATGTAGTATGTGCTCATGTATGTATGTATGTATGTATGTATGTATGTATGTATGTATGTATGTATGAATGTATGTATGTATGTATGTATGTATGTATGTATGTATGTATGTATGTATGTTTGTATGTCTGGGTGTTCATACATGTACCTGTATGAGCATGCATTTGTTCAGTCCATACATGTATGTGGTTCTGGAATGATAGATAGTATTGTAATCTAGGAAGATATGCTGTTTTTAGGAAACCCAACTAAATGTTGACATTCTGAACCCCCCACCCCCCCCCCCCCACCACACACACACACACACACATATTTGGTGAATTACTTGAGTTGCTACATTTTGAGTTACTGGAATTTATTGATATGGTGGTTCATAGGATATACATGTACTGGTAATGTTTGGTAACCAAATTTTTGCACGATTTGGAACGTGATGCACTTAAAAGTAGTAAGAAGAGTTAAAATGTGATAATTTTGGCAAAAGATATGAACTTATATCGTTATAAAATACATGTATCTAACAAAAAAAAATTTATAAAATACTATGGAGTTGCCAGTATCAATCATCGTGATACCTTGGAATATGTTCTGCAAAACAAATATCTCTTAAACTGATTTTAATGGACACAGCAAAGTTTCATTTTAAAGAGTTTCCACCAAACATGAAATTCATTTAAATGAAAAGATACATATATGCCAACAGATATTTTCCCTGAGCAGTGAGCAGAAAAACCTTTGCGTACCAAACGAGTCTTTTATAGTTTCACTGGCTGGTATTCCCGAAACTAAACTAACTTAGTCCGCTGACTAACTCTGAAATGTTAGCAGCCAGTTCTATGGAACACATAGTGTTAACACGGTCATTTGATGTTTAATCATTAAAATTTGTAATAAAGTGAACTAAACAAAATGTGTTGTTATAATGAAAATTGCAATTCACTGCATGACAAAAATTACAAAGTTATTAGTTATTTGTTACAGATTAAGGCACTAATCGTGTAAAAACTATTGTTTGAAGTGGTATTCTATAAAAACAGGCCACTAACATTCCAGAGTTAGTCAGCGGACTAAGTTATTCCGCTTTCGAGAATACCAGCCAAAGTCTTGAATCATTGTTTTGATGGAAGTTTCCAACTTGTTCAATTGTGTTACTTTGTATCTGCCGCTGAAATTATCATTCACGTTGGGATGTACATCTATATGACGTATAAAACGTGAAAACATAACATGATAGAAGTGTATCAAACAGGTATACATGTTGTACAAACTGAACTATTCGATTTTGTAAACTACCAACCAGGAAAAA
>JZLH01S0012832.1:67105-81324 GCA_001188425.1 Eucidaris tribuloides
AGCCCCAAAATGCTAGGTAATAAGCAACAACACAGGCGGAGTAGAGTCTTGGTTTCAGGATTGGGGGGGGGTGGGGGGGGGGGGGGGGGGGGTTGGGGGGGGATGGTCAAATTTTGCGCGCGCGCTCCGCGCGCCTAAGAATGTCATCTAGATTTGGATAAATTAGGAATTTTGTATTTTCAGGCCTATTTTAATAGTTTATTAGTGCTCTTCAGATGTGTTTGTTTTATAACATATCATTTGCCATTGGAATCATTGAGAAAGTTTCAAGTTGTCTATAAATTACTGAAAATGTATTGTGGGGGGGGGGGGGGCAAATGGAATATGTTCGCCGCATATTTTCAGTTGGTGGGGCGATTCGCCCCCCTCCCTCGAGGATCGATGCGAACCGTCTGCAACAGCACAATGGAAGATGGTAAGATATTACGTATGCATTGATTGTTGCGACTGCATTGGGACATAATGCAAGAACTGTTTGTGAGGAATTAGCGATACTATCGAATATAGAGTTTGAAGATGTCATCATTAAATGGATGAAAGAGTTTTTCAGAGAGTGTGAAAATGTTGATGATACAGTGGAACGCTCGTTATAAACGAGGACCGAAAAACTGACAATTACATGTTATATCAGGTTTCCTCACTATATAGGGTCAAAAAAAGAACATAAAATAGACGTTGGGCCGTGCAAAATGCACGCTTGTGTGACTTCTCATCGTCGTTGGTATTTGACCGGTTGAAGTGTGGGCGCAGAAAGGCGGCAATACTGCTACGCCTCGTCTTCGGCTGTGGTGATGTCGGGGTGTTCGGGTTATTGTTCTCTTCTACGAACACCGAGCTCGAGGTCGACGGACTTGGACTGATCGGATGGGCGTCGCTGCCTGCGGGAGACGGCGGCGGCGGAGACGGTGACATCGTGGCTGATGAATACGACGTGGACATGGCCGGCGACGTCGACCGCGACCGTGTCGGCTGGCCGGGTTGGAGTAGGCGAATCGTTGGTACCAAGGGTCTCGATGTGTTTTGATTGCTGTCTCCGACATCGGTGTAACTATTCTGTCGTTTGACGTAATTCACGCTCGTCTTTCGCTTGGTGGCGTCGTCAACCAGCTCCGTCATAGATTTAGGCCGATCCTTCCCGCTACCCGGTCGTCTGCGCGGCACTAATTGGCTTTCCGCGCTGAGTTGTCTGGCGTAGCTTGGTGTTGTCTTTATATCGTGCTCTTCTTCAGAAGAATCGTGCTCGTGTCCCGAGGGCGCGCTTATGCTGAACATCCTCGGCCTGCGCGCGAATTGACTACTTCGCCGTCTTCTCTGTAGGCGCAACTTCGCGTTGTCCTGCGATTGCATTGAATGGAACGCATAATTATCTTTCAACTCTCCCAGTTTGTCTTTATTCTCGCTCTCATCCCCAGCTCCATCTTCATCCTCATCCTCATCATCATCCAGTTCCGTTTTCAAAAGTTGATCGATCTGTTTCTTCAACTTTGAGATGATTTCGGCATCCTTGTCGTGTTGCTCCTGTAGTTGTTGTTCAAAGTAGTTAATCTCCTGTTTTAAGCGGTCGTCGTAATATTTGTGAATTTTGTCGGCCAGGCGATTGAGTTTGGTACGGAATGCATTCTCCTGTTCATGAAGTCGTTGCTCAAGCTCTTGTTGCATCTGCAAACAGTAATGGTGAAATTTCATGTCATGAAAGTATACTTGATAGATTTTCATTACTTTCTTCTCTGCAATATTATTATATATCTCATATTATTCAGATTTGTTGTAATGGGAGATTCATATTGCTCGATATAATAGTGAACGTGGGGACGAAAGGGTTGAGTATTTCAAATAAATAGAAAATATAACTATTCTTCTCATACGCAAAGATATTTTGATAAAAGTTATCTGTTTTTCTGGTATATGATTAAATTCTTCGTAAGTTTCTATGTCTTCGAGTCTAAATGCCAATGTCAAACCTATAAGGTGTGCTTGACCTTGTATGCCTTGAATAATACCTGCGTTTCCTCTCAAAAGAAAGCGACGTATGAAAAAAAATCTATTACATCAAATTTCACCTCTCTGAAAAACTCTTTCATCCATTTAATGATGGAATATTTCAAACTCTATATTGCGATATATCGCTAATTTCCTCACAAGTTCTTGCATTATGTCAATGCATCGAACAATCAATGATACGTATATTTACATATCTTCCATTGTTGTTGTTCAGAGGTATCGCATCCGTGGTGGCGGGGGGAGGGGGGAATCGCCCCCACCAATGAAAAATATGGGGGGGGAATTCGCCCCACAATGAAAATATGGGGGGGGGGGAAACATATCGCATTTGCCCCCCCCCCCCCCCCCCCCCCCCCAATAATTTCAGTAATTTGACAAGCAATTGAAATGTTCATAATATTCAATGCCAATATATGTTGAAAAAGCATTTGCAAAAGCCACCATAAAACTATTAAAACATGGCCTGAAAGATACAAAAATTCTAAATTTTTCAAAATTCTGTATGACAATTTTGGTGCTGCGGAGCCGCGCGCCCGAAAATCCGTTGCGACATAGCCCCCCCCACCCCCCGCCCCCCACCCCAAAACCCAATCTGAAACAAGGCATCTACGCCCCTGTGCTTGTTGTTGTTTATTACTACATTTTGGGGGCGTGTTTCCTTGCCACCTGTCAATTTACATTTTACAGTAATAGTGATCTTGTCACAAGAGGCTAGGGTGAGTATGTTATAGGGAAATATCAGGATTTAGAGCAGATTCTGCAAATTACCTCGTGTTTGTAATTTCGTAAGACATCGATGCAGTCCGTGTGATTCTGTTCAATGGCGAATTCCAAAGCTGTCTTGCCTATCTGTGATATGAAACAGAAAACAGAAGATTTCAATATTAACTTAGATAGATAATGGCAGATTTTGATTTTGTTTGTATGTCTTGAAATTTAACCATTTGCCATTCTACAGAAAACAATATTCTGCATGATTTTTCTTTAAAAATAAAGTTTACTAGTCACTTCACATACGATACCCTATAGTGGAATATACTCTAGCATATATACATAGAAATTTCACATCATACGATTTTGAAGAACTGAGTTGATTATCATAGTAATGACAGAAAAGTATTGTTTAATTGAAATAGTACATGTATACAGTGTACGAGGATTAACCCGGTGGATACGACTTGATTCCAATATACCACACATTATCACTAGACCCCAGCTCAAGATATCTCATTCTTGGTCTCAGAGGGCAGTTAAAGTTTTAAGTTACTCATTCGCTATAATGATTACTTTATTTTATTTAATATGCGTAACACATACTGTGTATTCTGCATTGGAGCTTTTACCAACATGCAAAGGCACCCATTCGCTGTCATCACCATATACTTTACCAGGCATATTTACTTTGTCTTAATGACATGATAAGACCCTACCGTCCCTCTTGTAATGACGTGCTTCAGTTTGCGGTCTTTATCACCTTATCTCCGATCACGTATTGTTACTGGCCGCTGCCTAAACTAAATATTGGCGTTGATTGTGTGTTTGTGTTTGCACTGGTACATAAAACATGGCCATACCAAAAAAATACATGTGTAGGACAACTTGGAAAGAGACAAAGATCGTGTTTGATTTCATATACACAAATGATATTGTACACTTCAAAGATCAGTGGGTCGTCGTTAAGATATGCTAGCAATGCCAACTTGTGTCTTGTACAAAGATATTAACAAGATTAATATGGAGTGCCCAATGCAAATGGTCATTATGATCTTTTACGGCCTAGTTACAAAGAATAATATCAAAACTTTTATCTTATCATCGAAGTAGGTGTTAACATTTCGTAACCATAATCGCAGGACAAATAATCATTACACAAATTTTAACTCGAGAGTAAATTTCTAATAATTGTTATAGCAATCATTGATATGTGCGTTTTTTATGTTAAAAATATAATGTAGGCCTATATAGGGGGCCGCTTTATTGAGCGAAGATTGACTGTGTTCTTATTACTTTGTCAGAATTTAATTACTCAAGAGATATTCAAATATAATGAACTTAGATTATTCTTTTTTAAAACAAATTATACATTCATTGTGAATTATTTATAAATGTGTCGGAACTAGGGATCTAGCACTTCCCTTCCTTAATTGAAATAGCTATCACAATGCCGACCACTCTTTTCGGCGGTAAAATAACAATTGTGTTGTAAAAACTCGCAAAACCCTTTCTTACTCTCTTTTTTCTTATCACTTTTCCCTTCATTTCCACTTATTTTTTTTTGTTTCATTACTTTTCTTTTCTTTTCCTTTCTCTTCTCTTCTTTTCCCTTTTCCTTGACCTTTCAAATGATGTCGCTTGTTTGTGTGTTGTAAAATCAGGGACCCCCAAAAAATCTTAATTTTCTTCCACCGCCACCTATTTTCTAACAATCTGAAGAATGTTCCTGTATGAACGAAACTTTATTTGTCACGGTAAAAAGAATGTGAAAGTGACCCACCCTTTCCCCATTTTCTAGCAGCCATTTGGGACATAACATTTCGAATTGTTTGTTTGTTCTGTTTGTTTATTTGCTTGTTGGCTTATTTATTTTCTTCTTAGTTACACACCTTGCTTTTTCTGTTTATATCACATCCCATCATCAGCAAGTCATCAATCACGTGCGGTTGGTCAGTCCATGCCGCGATATGGAGTGCGTTCACACCAATTGTCTGAACAGAAAAATACCAATTGGACATTTGTTTTCAGAATTAATAGAAAAAAGTAACATTTCAATAAATCGACATGAGTCGCAAAATAATGTAGGACTGTAAACGTTTATGGGCATTTCCACGGTAACTCAAATTACATTTTCAATTCAGATTTTGGTTTATATAATATAGTACATGTAGTTATAACTTTTGTTTGAATTAGCAATGTATCCCTCCATCCTCCGTGGTAACACCAGCAAGTGAGAAAACTCTATGAATAAATATGAGAAATAAGAAGACAAATGTCGGTAACTCACGTTACACAATTTGGACTTACATAAATTCAGTATGCACTGGATTTAAAAGTCTTCTCTAACAAAAGACATTGAGAAATTAATTACTTCTGTTTACATAGAATATCAATGCACATTTCTGACTATGATATAACTTGGGGTTGTTTTAGACTTTCTAAAAAAAATTCATGTGAGTCGGTAACTCATGTTACGGTAACTCAGTTCATCTGATGACTTTTTTTCTGAAAATATCTCCAAGTTTATAGACATTTGTTGGAAAAGCAACACAGTTATCATGGTACTTTAAGATGTTTCACACTATTTCAAGGAAAAAACTGGTGAAAAAATGGTAATTTTTCTGGGTTTTTTGCGTAAAACTGAGAATTTTTCATATGTACTGTTGCTGATTCTCCTAGAAGACAGCATTCAAGAACCAAAATTTTGGGCAGAAATGATGACCCCCATCATTTATCTATAATTCATAGGCAATCAAACCACTGAAATGTAAAATGATTTGATATGATTTATGAAGTTTTTGGTTTGTCCACTTTCTCATGGAAATGCCCTTATACTCTTAGTACATATGAACTTTAAATGTAAATGACATGTTTGTATATGTTTCACCCAGTTTGGTTCGAGAGGCATTTCTTATTCTTACCAATCATGTCACTCTCCTTTAAACAGTTGAATTAACCTAAAAAACGTTTACTAAAATAACGTCAAACTTCAGTCTCACACCATTTGTCTGAACAGAAAAAAATAACGATTGGACACTTTTTTTCAGAATGAATACAATAAAGTGACATTCCAATAAATCGAAACAACTTCAATCTCATGCCAATTGTCTGAACAGAAAAATACCGATTAGACATTTGTTTTCAGATTCAATACAATAAAGAAACATTCCAATTAACTGAAATAAATCACAACATAATATGTGAGTGTAAGCGATAACTTTTTATACAAATGAACTGCAAACAGTTGAATTCACCTCAAATATGTTAACTTATAATAAAGTCAAACTTTAGTCTCACGCTAATTATCTGAACAGAAAGTACAGACAAACATTTTACTTTTGTTTTGGAATCAATATAATACAGATCAAAACGACATTCCAGCAAAAATATATCTGTCACAAAATCGTTTTTCACTTCAAACGTTTCTTCGCACGAGAGAACGAGAAGAAGTGGAATTCACCACAAATAAGTTTAGTAAAAGTAGAAAATTTCAATGTCAGTCTGGGGCGCGTCACAATAGAAAAAGAGAAATGTGTTTAAACATATGATTTTATTAAAGTTGGGAAATAAATATTTACCAAACAAATTTGAGGAAATCTTTGTCAAACTCCTTAATTTCTCCCGTTATTAACTTTAATCTTCGAGCCCCACCCTCTCAGCTCCCATCCTTATTTCTTTTAAGTACAACATATACTGTACATAGCAACATTATGTTCAAGTGTTTAGAAAGGTCCCCCATAAAGTATGCGCATGTTTTGAGAAAACCTAATCGTCAAAACTTTGTTTGGGAGCCCCCACCCAACCTCCGTCCTTATTTCTTGTAAGAAAAGTGTTTATATATAGAAACATATTATGTTAAAATTTATATTTAGCGCGCGTGCGAAGATTAATACACGAATATATATTTTCAAGTGTTCTGTTTATATCATAATTTAGATCAGTCTGCGATAAAGTACACGCGTTTTTTTCCATTTAATGAGTGACCTATCTATGTAGTTAATCTTTGGACCAAATTAGAACATTATTAAGAAGTCACACAAGTGTCGCATCTTCTTCTGGTAAACCTATAAACGATGGTTTTTCATTCACGGACACCTACCTATATCAATGCCTCACAAGAGGGCTTGAAAAAAAATACTCACTGGTTGAAGAGCGTTGCCATCGCAACCGGCCCCGATGAGAAGTTTGGTGACGTCATTGTGACCGTTGCCCGCTGCACATAATAACGGGGTGTAGCCCTCCTGTATGTCGAGGGTTGAGAGGATAGTGAATGAATACACCATATATGAGTTCTCAACTTCAAACATTAGTGTATACGAAATATACTGAACGAAATTACTTGTACAGAATAAACGGATTAAAGATAAATGCAATGCACTGTTTTAGAGTTGATTACAGATATAAATTGTAGCACGTATAAATGAAAATTTTACATTCCCATGCAATAAAAACCTAAGTACGTGTACAATGGTAGACGCAATATGTTTAGCATGACACACACACTCAAAAAAGATATATATTAAAATATAAAATCTCAGAGAAACCAGGAATGACAAAAACCATACCATCATGCTACAAAACAAGATAAATGTATCATTTATTGTTCATATTTGAAGAATCACTTTGACAAAAGTATATGAAGCTATAAACGCTTCATTATAATTGTAAATCTAACGTAATGAATTCGTTTAAAATCATTTTGCGTTTTACACTCCATCATAAAGATTCATCGAATACAAAATATATTAGAAGACGTTGTACAATGAATATTGTAAAATTTGCTTTTCATCGCAAAGCATCATGTATGCAGAGAAGCCTTTAATATGACACACAATTCATATCCAAACTGAAGATATGTCATTGATTCACACATTGTTGAATACATTTTAAAAAAGTGAGATTTGGTTTTTCATTGCATTTACCTTATTTTCATACACATATCATTCCACCTAAAGATCCGCTATATACTTGGCACAGACTCACTACTTTTACGTCAACTAGGAATCTGCAATTCATCTGATAGAGGTGATGTAAAGTAGGTTATTTATTACGTCGTATATTTTTATGAAGATCATTTTATTGACCTGTATGGGTGTGTACTTTGGAACAAATCAAACTTTATTTGAACCCTTAATGCATGTGGTGCAGTATATATCACATTATGGTCAAACAGGGCATTAAACGTTACTCAATTTATCATCGTTTAAATAAACGAATCGACATGGAAACATTAATATTACAAGGCCAATATCATAAAATGAATGAGAAATGGACCTATCTTATTTGACTTCATTTAGTACAGCTTTGTATTGAATTAATTTATTTTGTTTAAGCAGTACAGTAATTGGAATATGGACAAACCTTTAGCGAAGCGGAGGGGACGGGAGCATAACGCTTTGATCGAAAGTAAAACACAAAGAACTGAGGCAAACGATTTTGGTTAAAATTGTAACTATACAATATTGCATTGCGCACATCTGATAAAATAAAATAATAGATGTTGACTTATCACATCTACAACTTTGCAGGTCATATTCTAAATTAAATTTCTAATATTCCATAAGATTTCTCTACTTTTGGGGTAGCATGGTGGGGGTGGGATAAACTTTGTACTCGATAAGAAACGTTTTCTTCGAACAATAATTCCGATATATAGATGTATCTTCACACACAGTGACTTAGTTGAACTATTTGTGGATCTAGAGAAGAAGATATTTGAAACTTACCCACTTGGCCACTTTTTGCCCTTTGGGGGCCCCCAGGGGCCAGGTGTACCATTTGAGGACCCGTGAATCCCCACCCTGTAAGGATCATTCCTGCCAAGTTTGGGCTTAATTCAATCATGCGTTTTAAAGAAGATGATGAAAATGTGTAAAAGTTTACGCACGACGAACGACGCACGACGGACGACGGTCGACGGACAAAAATCGATCGCAATAGCCCACTTGAGCCTTCGGCTCAGGTGAGCTAAAAAACAACAACAGTGTTTTCTTCATTCTTACGGATAGGTGGGGATGGGGAGGACACAAGCCCCATATACCCATGGATCTGTCATTACCTGTCAAGCCCCACCCCAGAGTTTTATTACTATACCTTTGTCTGTGACGTCATGTCGGCTCCTATCGATAAGAGGATGTGAACAGTACGCGGATAGCCAGCCAGACACGCTTCGTGGAGGGGCGTAAGACCTCGCTAGAAGGTGAGAAGACAAAATCATTTTCAATATGAGTGCGCAACGTATGGACTGGAGTGTCTTGGTATGATAATTTCATGAGGCAATATCACAAAAGTATCAACATTATGAGATAAGTGGAAAATTTCACTTTATAAAACTTCATTTTTTTTGTAAACGTCCTTGATGTCAATTTGCACATTCCACTTCCATTGTCCTTGAACCAATATCACTCGTGGTTTTTTTTAGAAAAAAAGCACCAAAAATATGAAATTCGTGCAGTGAAACTAAAACTACAAGTTAAAACTTAGCACAACCGCATTTCAAGATGCTAATTTCAACCAATACAACAAACTGAACTTATAAGGAACAAAAAGTAATTAAATCTGGCAAAATATTAATTTTGAACATGATCTTAAAATATATTGTTTTTACAAAATTATGACTCAAGCTTTTTATAGGCCTGCATATTTCAGTAACTATTCTCCTGCACTTATTTTTAGATTTCGAAGGAAATTATTTCTGCTGTCTGCAAATCATTCCACAAATAATTCACCTTACATCATGGAGAGACACTACACTTGAAGTGCAGAGTAAAGAAAGGTGAAAAAAAAAATCGAAACCCGTTCTGTGTGTACTGAGAACATGAAGTGACGTGAACACGAGACATAATATTTTAAACTAGACAAACAATATAATTCATGAGCAGCGTCAGGTTGCCTAGGAAAGCTTAATAGTGCACAGACAAAACATACCATATCAAGAACGTGCTGAAATGTGTAACATTTTTGTTCCTGAGGCCGTTACTACGCCTACGAAATACTTCAACATCAAGAACGTTTCTCAGAAAACCTTTATTGGAGAAACAGATTTTTGACTATGATTTTATTTCTCATTTAAGTGATTCCATTTTAGAAATGTTTACCTTTTTTGCAACGTTTTGCAGTCTTTTGAATATAATTATTGATTATTGATATACTATTCGACGTCATCATGAATTTTTCGACAACACGAAGGTAGTATCAACTAATGAACAGGTATTACGTAGGGTACTGTGACTTATCATATTTTTGTGGCAAAGAAAATGTGTGTCACGCGGATTAGATGTGCTCCGCAACCATATTCCTCTACTTTATAATGAAAGTATAAATCACCTCACATTTTTAATGGATACACCATTTTTTGCAATACTATAAACATACCGTAATACATATCCCAATTTCCATATTGACGCCGGATTCATGTTGTGAAAATGTCGAAATATTTCTCGTTGCTATTATGGAATAAATTCTAATTCTGCATGGCAAACGCTAAATGGACTATCAGAACAGACCTTATATTTTTACCGGGGCTTCAAGCATGTGTTTCTACCAGGGCCTATTTTGAGCCGTCATATTCCACCGTTAGCGGCATCAATTACCTTTCCGAATTGTTGACCAAGTTCGGACGTAGCGTATGATCATTATTTCTCGTGAAAAAATCCAACTTTCTCAAAATTTTTGCTCTTATAATGCGTGCACACATCCCTCATGATAACACGACACCAATTGGCAAACGACTCTTTCTCATAGTTTTATGAACGATCATGAAATCTCATAAGTACGTTCCTTCTCCCACTTTCATGACTTTCCGGGTTGGGGGGGGGGTGGGGGTGATACAAACCTTGCTTTTGGCGTTTACATGCCACATTAGTCCTTTCGACAATCCAGCCATAATGATCGGTATACATCCACTCTGGGCCGCCCAATGCAAGACAGTTCGGTCATCCTAACAGACAAACATACAAAGACAGACATAAATGTATATAATATGTATAAATAAACAAATTAACATGTGACAAAATGAACAAACAATATGAATAACTGAATTTAAAAAATAGATACATACATACATGTAAATAAACTAATAAAATGAATGACAAAAATAAAAGCATTTTCAAGACTTTATTTTAGTTATTTTCAGATATTAGCATAATCTGGCTATTCATGTTATACATGTATATTCTATTGCTTTGCATTGTACCCACAAAGATGTATTCATGATTTATGGCTATGGAAGCATGAAGCGCATCTACAAATGATTCGTGCTCGTGATACTCTATTATTTCGCTCATTTTCGCTTCATTTTTAGACCTCATCAAAGACACTGGTAGCATGGGGAATCATGCGGCTCAGATTTTTTTAACTGTGGTAAATGTTAGCCAATACCTTTAACATGACTCATTTCATGCAGAGCGGAAGTAACTCATCGAGAAAACAAACACGGTAAAAGGAAAAAGAAAACATGGTCAAAAGGGACTTTAATTTACTAGAACAGGGCTATTCAAATAACCAATTAAATTCAGTAGAAGTAGGGGTAAAGTCACTGGGAAACGGATGAGATTTCGGGAAAATAGTAACATAATACAAAACACGCCAGAAGAGCGTTGACGAAAACAGTGACAGGCTGTGTCTTGTTTTATGTCAGATTACGTAATATAACTATTGATTAGGTTTGATGACTTGCAAAACTAGCACTGCAATACCACTTTATTCACCAACGTACAAATCCCCATGAAATTTGCACAGTACTTTGATATATTACCCATACAAATCTTGTTTATGTCATTTCAACTCTATAATTGTGCGATATGGGAAAATATAATCACATCACGAATTTGTGTTATCTAATGGAAGGCCTTTTCTCCAGGATCATTTCTTCTGTTGCCTGCTGTGCTTCTGATAATTATTATAATTGTCTATTTTAATCAATCAGTTGCACTAAAAGTCGCACATGACGAGTAAAATTCTCCATGCCCAATAAATCCTTAAACAATTTTGTAAATTAACAAAAAAAAAGAATAGTTGGTGGAACTAAATAATGTCAGAGTGTCAGTATGTGTCATATAGGATACTATGTTTTCATCCTCTCAAATGTAGGAGGTAATAACAAAGAAAAAAGGAAAAAATAGCGTCTCACGAAACACTTAAATAATTCGTATTATTCGCAGATTTCTCTGCATAAATATAATTTAGACCCCTTTCAAGTCGTTATTTGAGTCAATACAACATCGTCATAACGATAGATCGTCACACCGTAATGTTAACCGATGTCTTTGCGCCAATTAATTCATATTCTCCGTCCAGTTATTGTCTTAACATATTGTTTCTGGGCACTCCCGGGTGTGAGGACCTGTCTACTCCATGCTAATCGACAAATTCTTGAACTTGAATGGGCGTATGGCGCCTTTTTGCCAATTTGAGATCCGCTGGCCACGTTTTAAGTATAACCCTTAAGCGAGCAAGCTGTTTTTCGTCTTCTGTTTGGTTGAAGAGATTCCCAATTGCTGTGAAACTTCCGATTTAAACTTAGTCTGATGACTATAATAGGAAACTAAGAATAAAAGCATATAGGACATTACATCGGTTATGAGGGGGAATATTAAAACTTTGCCTGGGGAAAAAGCAACAAATCGAAGGTGTGTAACGAGAAGGAGAGGTGTTGTTGACCACTTTTTTGCAAAATGTGAAAAGTAGGAAGAAGTGAATTGGATGAAACAATCAGACGATCTTCGAAAGAAAAACATTGAAAGAGAAAAAACAACTGAAGAGCTGAAGAAGACGGCTGAGAGATGTGTTATTTGTGATGTTATAAATTAAGAATTCATTATTGATGATCATTTCAAAATAGCCACATATTTTATGTATTTTTATATTTATCACAACGCCTATACAGTTCTTTACTTATGAAGATTATACCAAACAAAATTAAAAACATGAATTCAATGAACTGGAAACAGATCAAAAACAAAGTATTATGACACAACAAATACTTAAGGAAATCAACTTTCTTCTTAAAGTGAGGTTAGTACATCACGTGAACAATGGGTGACAAGAATCACCGTTATTTTATCAACGCTTTTCTGGCGGTGTATAGACCTGTTTGGTTTGGGTGCTGTTTTTTATGTTAATGTCTAACTGGGGGCTTCAAGCATGCATAACAAAAACACTGACATCTCAATGCACCTGACTCACTGCATAACCCTTTGAATTGTTTTTTCTTTTTGTTTTGGAAGTCCCCCTTCATGGCTGATACAAACTCCAGTGTTCTGAAACTGAATTGGTCTATAGGTCACGTGGCGATAACGTATGTTGTACAGCGCAGTTATAATTATCCAGAACATTGTAACACTTCGTTTTACTGCACTGATTTATAAGTACTCAAAAATTATCTACCACACACATCAAACAATATCGTTTGATTTTGGTCATTACGTAAATCTCAAATACAAATGTTGAGGTGTCTTTGTAATAATCTTTACTAGAGAACATTTTTCTTTTCTTTTCCTTTTATACGTGTCCTTGGATGTGAGGTAGAATCGGAATAGTAGCCGTCAAAACTTAATTACTCTCCAAACCCGACCAGGGGCCAACGGCGTGATGCATGCAGAGCCTAGCAACCGATCGTGGGTAATGGCCGATCATTTAATCAAAGACAAATAGCGTCTGTGAGATTCAATTACAACCAAGGTTTTTGTTACACTTTAGGCGACTGTGTAGAAGAAATGACGCCTCATGAATATAGTCACTTAATTAAAGGTCTGCATTCCAATTCGAATCCATTTATTTCATGAGATGACTAAAGTAAAAGCTAGAATACGTTTGAGCGCAATAACTATTATACATATATATTTTTTTAAATCCACAAAAATCATGAAGAAAGTATTAAATTAAAGTAATTAAAAAAACACAAACTGATAAATTTTGATGTAATGTCACTTATCATTAAATTAACATCAGAATTGTCTGTTACAAGTCTATAATAACGCGCGTAACCACCACGTGACTCATCAACAACTCTGAATACTGCCATTTATAAAACACAGGTTTTAGCGTCGAGTCGGACGCTACAAAATGCTCAGAATTCCTGAAATACTTAGATTATATTTGTTTCACCTGGGGAGAGCAAATATTGATCCCAGATTTACCATTCACGGAAAAGTGGCAACTTCTAAAATGTCTTTAAAATATTCCATAATTATGAGCATGAGTGTATGATTAAAGAAAACTAACTAAGAACACGTTTCTGTTGTGGAATATTAAGATAGAAGAACAGGAGAACAGTAAGGACAAAGTTTACCTGTAAGCAGCTAGGTGTATATATGATGCACACAGACCCAAATTTTTCTGTCCACACACTTTGTATGAATCCGACCTTAATATTCATTGAATGAGGATTTATATTAGCATACTTACCCTACAAGCTAAACCTTACCTACATGTAATTGAGGAATTACCGCGTTACCGCTAAAATTTTTCAAGATTCCAATGAGATTAACACATGTTATTCTATC
>JZLH01S0012832.1:106712-125269 GCA_001188425.1 Eucidaris tribuloides
TAGTAGTAGTAGTAGTAGTAGGAGTAGTAGTAATAATTTCCAATACATTGCAATGCGTTATCCAACTTTCCACACTTTATTAGCCACAGAATTACATGAATAGGCCTGTATTCATACTGTATTACAGATAATTCAGTGGAATTTTTTGTGATAACGTAAAATCAAGGAAAATTATGTAAACTCTGGCCCCGTCCATCCAGCCATCCACGAAACAATTTTCAAAGATCCACTACCAATACATTTAACTCAAAAGAAATGAATTTTTGAATGAAAGCAATAATTACATGTAGGTGGTCTTACATGTAAGTTCACTTAAATTCATAAATTATGCATTGATGCATTCACATTATGTTCAGCCTGCAAGAGGAAAAAGTTTTATCGAGCTGTGTACTTTGTATTGTGGGATATAGTTGAGTCTCATTTTTATTTTTAAGTAAAAAGATGCTGCTGTTTCATTGCGCTGCATGTGCACAGCCCTTTAGAATTTTATCAAGACATTAGTCTAATTCATCAGTTAGTCAGTGAATCAATCAATCCATCAATCACTCACTGACTCACTGACCCACTCACTCAATCCAATCAATCAATCAATCAATCAATCAATCAATCAATCAATCAATCAATCAATCAATCAGTCAATCAATCAAATCACCAGTTAATCAACCATTTAGTCTGACAACATCAGACAATCCACCTGTTCATTTATCAGTCATTTAGTTAGTAGGGGACTACATGTACATTACATTGTAAATTAATCAATCAATTGATCAGTCAGTCAATGATTCACTTAAATCAGTCAATTATTTAGATCACAAACCATCATTTAATCAATCAATATTAAATGAATGAATGAATCAATGAATCAGTCAATCAATCAATCAATCAATCAATCATCCAACCAATCAATCAATCAATCAATCAATCAATCAATTCAATCAATCAATCATCAATCAAGTCAATCAATCAATCATCAATCATCGGCAATCAGGCAACCAACCAATGTAATCAATCATCAATCAAATCAATCAATCAATCAATCAACAAGTCAATCAAATCGATCAATCAAAGCCATTTTCTTAATTAATACCATGCAATAACCTAGTAGAACCACTGCTGTATCAATAAATCTGTAGGCAAAAACTAGAAGTATAGTATTAATTATTAAGCAGTTTGTAATTATCAGGCCAACATGTGCTTTGTAGTTTGATAGATGTATCTTCTGTAGATGTTGAAGTCTCTGCTTCGTGTCGCTGGTATAGAGCCAGAAGGGTGTTAACACAGAACCTCTTGAGAACCAGAAGGGCGCTATCACTGTACACATCTACTGGCATTAACGCCCTTCTGGTTGTCAGTGTGTAGTGCGTTTACGCCCTTCTGGTTTTCAGCTGACAATATTATATCGTCATTATAGAACCAGAAAGGCGTTAACGCAGAACCTGTTGAGAACAAGAAGGGCATTATCACTGTACAAAGTCAATGGCATTAACGCCCTTCTGGTTGTCAATGTGTAGTGCGTTTATGCCCTTCTGGTTCTTTACCGACGATGTGCGAGATTTTGTGCTGAATTAATCCTCTTAATCCCAGGCAGTGACGGCTTCCATAGACAAAAAGTAAACAAACAAATAAAGTAAAAAAACAAAACAAAACAAAACAAAACAACTAAACAAATTTAGACAAAACCATACACAAAATTTAACCTGTGGGATTAAGAGGGTTAATGCCTGTCATGCTTTGAAGATGGGACACGTTTCAAACAATTTTTAAAAATTAAAGGTACACAATTAGGTCCTCATATGCAATTTGTCACAGTACAGTCTATTTTCCACACAGTTCACTTAAGCTCCTGTTTTTTGTACTGTCAGGCACTGCCAGGCACTTAATGATAATTTTAATGATAATTTCCTAGATGAAACTGTATTGTTTGACTTTCTGCATAGCTTGATAAACATGACTTGAGTTATACAGCCTCCTGATGGGACTTTCTTGCCATTAAATAATCTGATCTTAAACCCCTCCCCACACGTTGTTCTCATTTATGGGAACCAAAGAGGCCAGAAATGGGGATGGAACTCATTGTCCCATCACTGAGGTACTGATGATAACTCTTGTGTTTAGTAAATCAATCACACACATGGAAAAATTGTTCAAAATAGTAAATTTGTACTTATGACTTCTGAGCATACTGAGCATAATGGTCATTGATATATCAAATCCAGTGTTTCAAGCACTCAAGCATGAGATTAGTATTAGCATTAGATGTAGGCCAATATTGGAAGTTAGCTAGGACAATGTGTTCTTGTTTGCACTCTTCATTCACATGACCTTTTCTGGCAGGTGTGGTTTGGGTGGGATTAATTGTTGGCTTTATGGGAATCGATGGTACATGTATGTTCTCATGCACTCCCATATTTCCCAGTTCTTTCTTGCTAGGCAGCCCTTATATTCCCCAGGCCCCCTGTGCATCAGCTCCCATATTCCCCTGTTCCTCTAGCCAGGCAGCCCATATATTCCCCCAATCTCCTATGCATCAACTCCAATAATTTCCCTGTTCCTACATGTACATTCCCCAGCATTCTATATTCCCCAACTCCAATATTCCCAGCTCCTATATTCCCCAGCTCCAATATTCCTCAGCTTCAATATTCCCCAGCTCCTATATTCCCCAGCATCATATATTCCCCAGCCCCAATATTCCCCAGCCCTGATATTCCCCAGCATCCTATATTCCCCAGCTCCAATATTCCCCTGTTCCAATATTCCCCAGCTCCAATATTCTCCAGCTCCAATATTCCCCAGCTCCAATATTCACCAGCATCCTATATTCCCCAGCTCCAATATTCCACAGCTCCAATATTCCCCAGCTCCAATATTCCCCAGCTCCAATATTCCCTATCTCCAATATTCCCCATCTCCAATATTCCCCAGTTTGAATATTCCCCAGCTCTAATATTCCTCAGCACCAGTTCCCCAGTCCTCATATTTCCCTGTTCATTTATATCTCATCACCCCATATTCGTCACCCTCCATATTCCTCAGTTCCTATACACATACATGTGTTCCCAGTACCTTATATTCACCAGCCTCTATATTCCCTTGTTCTTATATTCCTTAGCTTGTAATATTACCCATTGCCCTATATTCCTCAGCTCTAATATTCCGCAGAGCACAATATTCTCCAGTGGCCTGTATTCCCACTCCAACATTTCCCTATTCCTATATTCCTCAGCACCACTGTATACATGTATATCAGTCATCAGTCACTATATTCCCCAGTTTCTATATTTCCCAGTACCTTATATTCATCTGCCACCGTATTCCCCAAGTTTCTATATTCCTATGTTCCTGTATTCTTCAGCACACTACATTCCCCAGTACTCCATATGATTCAGCTCCCATGTTCCCCTGTTCCTATATTCTCTCATTCTTGTATTCCCTAGCACCCTTATCTGCAGTCCCTATTATATTCCAGAGTTTCTATATTCCCCTGTACCCCATATTTTCCAGCTCCCTATATTCCCAGCCCCTTTTCCAGTGTCCCCATTCCCTTTGCCCCCTCCCCCCATTTAGATTCTTCAGTCCGAATGTCCCACAAGTCCATTTCGGTTGTCTCAACATTCACTAACTCTTCATGCATATTCCCACACTTTCTGAGTCCCATAAACATTTCCCGGTCTTGATTTTCTCTAGATTTGATGTGTTCCATTATCCCTACATATTTATTTCTCAGCCTGTAAAGTCTTAGCACCTGACTGAAGCACATTCCAGAGAACTTGCTGTACTGTACTGGGGAAAGTGGACCTAAGTTCAGCTTACTCTAGCTGAAGCTCCCAAGTGACGTGTCCTGTATACCTACAACTACACTTCTAACGTGAATGATAAATAATCACAAGCATGCCTTTGACGCCTAGACTGAGTAATTATTAATTAGTCTACGTGTGTAAACACTCGGGAATAGAAAATGTTTGGTATGTGCCACTGCCACAAAACAGTTTTGAAAAATTATCACGACACGTCTTACATGTAGGCTTCTGGTAAGATGATAAAATTGCAACACCTGTAGTGTATAATGGAGTGGTATGCATTTGTGATGCAGATTTTATTTTGCATCAGTCGGGGAGTGTTAAAACCGTCCAGACCGGGTCACCTACACATCCGGGGCTAAATGCATTTCCGTGATTTCGGTGGCAGAAAAGCGTCCTTTGTGCCACTTCTACTTGTGTGGCAGGACTGGGCACCAAGAAACACAAGCCTCCGTCTAATTTAAGCCGCATGATGAATGGACCCACGTCCCAACGTCACGTACATTCCACAGAAGGCAAAAGACCAAATCAGTCTGGATGTGTGTCAGGTAGGCCGACGACGTAGTGCATGTCGTGTTCTGCGAGGCAATAAGTTTGTAACTAATATGATTTACGAACTTCAGAGAGTGACTGTAATTATTGTTGTTGCTGTCTGTATAAGCAGACATACATTTTACCTGGTTTTTTAAAGGGAGGTTGTTCCATTTTGACCCCTTTTTCATTCTTCCTGAACTGTTTTTCCAGTTACAAGAAAGTGCTCATTTTTTTTAGGGAAATAAGTTTGTAATTTATATGATTTACGAACTTCAGAAAGTGACTGTAATTATTGTTGTGGCTGTCCCTAGATACATTTCACCTAGCCTCTTAAAGGGATCTTTCCATTTTTATCCCTTGGTTTTATTCTTCCTGAACTTTTTTTTTTCAATTACAAGGGCATACTCTACCTTTTCAGGAAAATACACATAAGTTTGTACATGTACATGTAATTGATGTGGTATACAAACTTCAGAGAATGAATAATTATTGTTGTTACTGCCTTTATTAAGCGTAAACATTATATCTATGTCTATCCCTTAAAGGGAGCTATTTCTTACCATTTTTCTCCTTTTTCATTCTTCTTGAACCTTTTCTATCCAAATATGTTAAGTCCCTATTTTCTTTCTTTTGTGCAATAAGGGTGTTGCTACTGTATGATTTATTAACCTCACACTTTCAGAGGGTGACTGTTATTATCATGCAGATTTTACCTAGCCTCATAAAGCAAATTCTTTCCATTTTCTCCTTTGCTTTCATTCTTCTCAAACTGTTGATAAGTGCATTCTTCAGGGCAGTATTACAATTTATGAATTCCAGTGGATGACTCTGCTATAATTATTGTTTGTAGGCCTATATATTTTACCAAACATCGTCATCTTAAAAGATAAGCATTTCTTTCTATTTTTAGTCTTTCATAAAATTTCCTCTTCAACCCCCTTTTTTATTAGGGGGGGGGGGCATGTTACAGATTATGGAGTATTTTATGTTTTAATCATACTTAGAGGAAAGTGAGTGTAATAGATGTTTAGAGTTTAGCTAATTTGGTATTACACATGCCTTAGTTTGATAATGATATAGCTCTTTTTGAGACTCACAGTTTCAAGCGAAATCTAATTAAAGTAATTGGAAAAAGTAATATTGAATACACAGTTTCAATAACTTGTATATCAGTCAAGTGTTTAAATCTGCAAGCACGATGAAAATAAACACTACACAAAAAGTAAGTTCCCCCTTGTTCAAAATGCCATAACTTTTTAACGAAATAAGTTTTAGCAAAATAACTTGGCAGGAACATTTCCACACTCCTTGACTAACCTTTGTGTGAAAATAAGATTAATCCGTCCAGCCATGCATGAGTGAGCATGAATTAAAGGCAAAAAGTCACTTTTCAAAAGTCACAGGAGTCATCCCATATGCCAAAATAATGGTAAATAATGGTATTTTTTGCTTTATTTATAAAGTGTGCTCACTGAACCCTGACATGGTTACAACCTCTTATGTCCATACAACGTGTAAAGATACACTTTGCTGAAAAATATCGGATTTCAATTTTGTCAATAAACTTGATGGATTTTACAATTTCAAAATTGAGGATGGATGGAAATTGTTAAATTGAGCTCACTGAAGCGTAAATATGCGAAAAGTGCCAAAAGAATTGTTAAAGGGTCAAACGATAGCTTATTAACATAAATAGCGCTTAATCATTCAACAGAAACAGAATTTGTCAAAATCCTGCATCACAATCCCTCAAAATGACCCTTGTGACTTTTTGAAATGTGACATTTTTGCCTTTATTACGTGCTCACTCATGCATGACTTGACAGATCAATCACATTTTCACACAGAAGTTAGTCAATGAGTGCAGAAACACTCCTGCCAAATTATTCTGCTCAAAATCATTTCGTTAAAAAGTTACGGAATTTTCAAAAAGGGGGAACTTATTTTTTGTGTAGTGTTTAGTTGAGGTTTCATTATTGTGATCTTGTTTATTTATTGTCAGTGGTGTATAATTGCCCTGTGATTTTGTCTATCTGTAGAAGGTACTGTACATACAGTGCAGGCCTGTTTTGTAATGTACTTGAATTATAAAGTTTTAACAACAAAATATTGCAATTACAGTCATGTGAAATGCTGAGTACTTCAAAAGATTATCCACTTTATATTTTGTTAAGTTTTTAGGTTTCAGTTCATTTGATTATTGTTATTTATTTATTTATTTATTTATTTCTTATTTATTTATTTTTATTTTTATTTTTTTTTTGGGGGGGGGTGGGTTACTAGAAGACTAAAATAAAATTGGTAGTGAAAATATGTGTGAAATCAGTGCTCGAGTTAATGCCATATTAACTGATCAAGTTTAGTGTGATGTCACAGCTAGACAGAATCTGAAATACTTGGGTTTGGCCCTGGAAATTGTGAAGAATAAAAAATCCATCAGGGTTTTGCAGACTTTAAAATTCCCTTTAAATTCATTCATCAAAGAGCAAAGTAACCATTGATATAGTGATAATCAGTATCTGCACAATCTGAAACTGGCTTAGATTTCTTTTTTTTTTTGGGGGGGGGAGGTACTTCCAGCTTTAAGCAGGGCTTGGTAATCACAATTTAAATCAATGATTTAAACAAAAAGATTGATTTAGATAAAGAAATTCAGACATTCATAAGAAATTTCTTGGAAATTTTTTGGCAAGATCAAGAGCAATACAGATTATGCTGTGTGCAGTATCAGTAATATGGTGAAATATGGTCAAATATTGGGCAAATATATGGCGAATGTAGCTTTGCTCACACAATGCTCCAATGTTGTGGAACAAACTCTCAGATTCTCGTATAATCATTCTCAATCTGTTTTGAAAACACACCTGATATATCTTCAACCCTTTGCACTACAGGTACCTTTTGAATCCCCCGGCCCCTTCCCTATTTTCTTAGTGCATCTATAGAGACATGCGCTTAAGTATGGTTGCTTCTTCTTCTTCTTCTTCTTTTTCTTCTTCATCATCATCATCATTATTGTTATTCCAATCATAATGGTATTTTAGTCAGGTTATCAGTTTTGGGTACTAGTTATTAGCATGGTGTAGGATTACATGTAGTTCATGTTTCTCAGGTGAAAAGATGCAATTTCACCTTGTTTTAACAGCACCTCATGAAATTGAAAACTCTAAAATGTGTCCTTTTTGGAGAAATTACTCAAACTTAAACTGTTGAGAGAGGGGTGCTCCAGCTAATTGTTCATACATGATGTACATGTAAAAATCAAATGTCTACCTGTTATTGTAAATCCAAACAAGTTTTTCAAGGTTTGGCGAGTGTTTTTTGGGACTACATACTGTGCCTCACTGTAAATTTTCAGTTTTCAGTTTTTCTGTCAGTGCCTCCTTGCTTTTACACATGTACAGGTATGTAAATGACTGAAGGGAATTCTTTCATAACGTTAACCACATGAGAGATGGATTCAAACCAGATCTCTACCTGTGTCATCTTGGTATCTTGAATGCTTGTGGGTTGTCTGCCTGTTTGTCTGTTTGTATGTTTTGAACTTTTTTGTACATCTGCAGGGTTGTACCTGGGACTTTGTAAAAGAAGGGGGAGGAGCAGGGAGGGAGGGGAGTTGGGGGGGGGGATTGGGACTGTCAGTAGGCGGTCATTAAAGCGAACAAAATTTGAAGAGCCTGCCTCTCAGTACCTGCTGCTTCTAGCCACATTTCAGCAAATTTTCATTGGGGAGGGGGCCTACAAGGTCAGTTTGCTCCCCCATCTCTGAAAAAGACAACACACATCACAAAATCTGGTACCAGATTCAGAGTTTACGTTATTAAGAAAAAAATGTTGTTTCAAATGACATTATGACAGATCTACTTGTACAGTACAGTATATGTATATGTACATGTATTTACTATACATGTACATACTGAAACTGCATAGAACCATGTAATTTGCATCCAGAATGCAACATGAATGTTCAGAGATATTTCTGAGAAAAATTGTGATTGAAATTTTTGTTGTCCATATTAGCAGATCTAGAAAATCTCTTCCACAATCATTTACATTGGAAGAAAAATTAAACGTTAGTGACATGATTGGGAACACTTGAAAATGCCTCAAGAACCAAATGAGTTGAATTATATACCAACTATACACTAGCTGGAGTGGATCTCCCACCTGGGAGGATTTGTCTCTAATTTTTGTCTCGCCTGCGTAGCGGAGCGAGACATAGGTATCACTATTTCCGGCGTAGGCGTAGGCGTCGGCGTCGTCAACAATTGTGTTGTACACACAATAACTTTCTATAGCTTCGAGGTGGAATCACCAAATTCATACCAGAGGTCCATCTCTTGAAGGCGCAGGTCAAGTTCGAATATGAGTCGAATTTGAATAAGGTCACAGGTCAAAGGTCAATGAACTTTCTATGACTGGCACTGTGCTATGTTGTACACACAATAACTTTCTATACCTTCGAGGTAGGATTGCCAAATTCATACAATAGGTCCACCTCTTGAAGGTGCAGGTCAAGTTCGAATGTGAGTTGAATTTGATTAAGGTCAAAGGTCAAAGGTCAATGAACTTTCCATGACTGGCACTGTGCTATGTTGTACACCTACATGTAGTAACTTTCTATAGCTAGGCCGTGGAATCACCAAATTCAGTTTTGACATGCAGTCTCTTCATGACTGCAATATGCAGGTGAGACAACGCTTGGCGTTTGCCTTGTTTTACTTAAAGGGAACCAACACCCTGAGAAATTCATTTGCTATACATATAGAATATAATTGTGCCATGCCCTCTGCAAAATATTAGCATTTATGATCACTCCGTGTTTTATTAGGTTTGAATGTGAATTTTAAACAACAAATAACGTAACAAACGACATGGCATAGACTACTCGATCATCCGATACTATCACTCGATCGATCGCGCTATCGATATTTTTTCTGTCAAACGTCTTGATCGATAACAGTATTGCCGTGTGGCTGGAGTGCCGCAGATACGACGGTCCGGGGACCTGTAAAGTTCACTGTCGGTCAATTTTACTGGTCGGACCTAACCAGTTGAAATAAAAACGTTTATACACCGAGTAAAAAGTGTATACATAAATTATATTTAGAAATGTCGAGTGTAGTTGTTTCCCGATCGGAAATAAATTATGGATACAGACCAATTCGGATTCATATGATACTAAAACAAATTTCAGGTGCGTGCTTACCAATTGGAAATTAATTGTCAGTGGTAATATTCGGCTCCATATGATGTTAAAATAAAGTGTGACATACAAAAGTCATGTAGGCCCTATGGATCGGTTTATATTGTGGGTAAACGGTATAGTGTTCTACTCCCTGCGCCTTTTTATGAACTTGAATATACGATTTGCAGTGAATTGTCTTAATAGGGACGCTGCATGTGTTAATGGCCAAAAATGTCAACAGGTAGTTTTTTAGAAGACCCGTATCCTGTTTGTGCTATTTTTGCGTAAGTAGCGGCGGGAATGGTATTGTCGATCGCCGCGTATAGCAACCTGTAATATAAACTTGAAAGGTTAAATGTGCAAATTACTTCATGTATTGAAAGCGGTAATTAAAGAAAAAGTCCGCAACAAAAGGACGGGCGTGTTTCGCGTATATTGCATGAAGAAGACGAGTGCAAAATAATGATGTTGTATCACCACCAGAAACCGTTCGATCTACCACCCCACCACCCGGCGAAGTTTTGCCGGCGCGGCATGCAGCGCTCAGTGGGACATTACTCGCATCACAAATACTAAGTTTGACCGACTTTCCTCCAAATAATAATCCATAGCCTCGGATTGTGGCATTTAGCTACAGGAAGCATAGGCCCCTATTATAGGTATAAAAAATGTTTTCATGCCAAAACTCTGTTATCATCCTTCAATACAGGCTTTTGTCTTCATCCATTTTATGTTCAATATTGCCCGCGGCAATTGCCTTGCTGTATAAGCTCGACAGCCGAGTTGAGCCTGTGCAAGTGCACGCGAGTTTCTCAAGCGAGCCGACTTTCGGCGGAGTCTCGACCCTTGAAATGGTTGCTGTTTGCGACCGAAACGTCTCACACTTAGCAACTTTTTTGGATGAAGTGTTTGAGATAGACTGGCTGAAACTTCGCAACGTTTTTTGATCAGGAACGCGACACAGTGTGCGTATTGCGTACACAGATCGATCCTGAACCCGGGGGGGGGGGGGGTACCTCCGTCAAAAATCTAAAGCATGGGTCCCGGTTTTTTGGAAAAAAAATCCTTAAACATGGGTCATTGATTTGAAATTTACGATTTAACTAGAATTCACACCGGTCCATGAATCACGATAATTTTGGTAAAGAAATGTACGCGTATAGCCAGAAACCGCACGCGATATAACCGCCGTTTACGGAAGATTGAACGCTGCGGAGCTGAGTCCAAAATGTTTTGATTATATTTCAAATATGATCACTTTCACGCTAGGACTATGACATGGTTGGTTATTTGTTTGTTTTCTAAGCTGTACAGCAAATTTGATTTTCATGGTGTGTAACTTGTTATAGGAGAATCAAGCATGAACATACAAGTATTTTAATTTTATCAGGGCACGCTAAAAATGGGACCCATAGAGACCCACACAGCAGGTTTCCCTGCTACGAGGAATATTGACATTATTTATATAAGAATGAGTCAACGTTTGACTACAAGATTTTCACAGGAGAATCTTTACATAGTTTACTTGATTCTAGAGTAATTTCAGCCCAAGTTGAGGACTACCCCCAATCATGTCATTTACCTTTAAACTTTAAGTAATTGATATCATCAGAAAAATCTCAATATATTAAAAATTTACTACGTTCATTGCTTTGAGGACTTGTTTCTGTACAATGTGCACTAACAGGGCACTACAGGGCTAAAAGAAGGTAACTTCCTAACGACAAGCCCATTTATAACCAAACTTGGGTGGTAGATGCATGATCAGGACTTCAATTTTTGGGGGGTCAAAGGTCACATAAATAGGTCAAAGGTCAAATGAGGTCAAATGATAGAATATACCTGCAATTTTGGGTTGGTATTAGCCCATTTGTAATTCTACATGTAACCTGAATGGTAGATCTATGCCATACATATATAGGGACCTCAATGTTAAATTGGGTCAAAGGTCACACAAGTAGGTCAAAGGTCAAATAAAGTCAAAGGTTTTATATAATAGATGTTACAAAAGTAACACGGCAAAATCAGCTATTGCAAGGGATGCAAAATTTTTCACCCAGCTTCATTGTGTCTAGATATCAGGCTTCAAGGGCCAAGACTATGTGTAATTGATGTTTTAAATATGGGCACCACAGAGAGTTTGCGAGATCTCAGGTGAGCGTCGTGCCCCCCTGGGGCTCTTGTTGAAATCGAGAACAGGTCTACTAGATATTGGCAGTAACTCTGGCAGTGGATAGGCCTACTACCAACAAGTCTTGTGTGAGAGAAAAATATATCAAACCAAAATATGTCGTCAATCAACTTCTGGATCCTTAATTCACTTGGATTGTTGGCCAGTCGGACTTCACACCGTCATTCAATGATTGTCGTCAGCATTGCAATAATGTGAGATGAGCATTTATGAATGTGATGACATCATTGATCATGTGATTGGTGTTATAGGCCGACGTGTGTTCTACATTCATCACTTCCAGTACAAGATTGATTTTTTTTTAAATGTGATTTCAGGAATGATTGAGCTTGCATCATGTGAAACAATTGATGTACATAAATACAGGTTTATAATCTCCCATTTCAGTGGAAAATCCTCAGTTAAGTCACTTCAGAATATGGTTATTTTTTATTTACCAATATTGTTTGTACAGTAGTATGTAATATTACAAAAAAGAAAATCTTTCGTCTCATTCATGGTGTGATGGTGTGACACCTTTCCCTTTTTTTTATTTCATTTTTTTACAATTTTCCCACTTGTGATAGTAGTGACTGTGTTATGGGAGTGCATGGTGCATTATATTTTGAACATAAAGGGTCGAGACTGGGGTCGAGACTCCGCCGAATGTGCGAGCGCAATTGATTGTCAGTGGGCTCGCTTGAGAAACTCGCGTGCACTTGCACAGGCTCAACTCGGCTGTCGAGCTTACAGCAAGGCAATTGCCGCGGGTAATTGAACATAAAATGGATGAAGACAGAAGCCTGTATTGAGGGATGATATAATGATATAACATACTAGTAGTTTGCATGAAAACATTTTTTTCATGCCTATAATATGCTTCCTGTATAAATGCCACAATCCGAGGCTATGGATTATTATTTGGAGGAAAGTCGGTCAAACTTAGTATTTGTGGTGCGAGTAATGCCCCACTGATCGCTGCATGCCACGCCGGCAAAACGCCGCCAGGTGGTGGCGTGGTAGACTGTACGGTTTCTGGTGGTGATACAACATCATTATTTTGCAGAATCTCTTCTTCTTCATGCAATATACGGGACGCACGCCCGTCCTTTTGTTGCGGACTTTTTCTTTAAATTACCGCTTTCAATAAATGAAGTAATTTGCACAAGTTTATTCAGTACAGGATGCTACACGTGGCTAATAAAATGACAATACCATTCCCGCCGCTACTTCGCAAGAATAGCACAAACAGGATCCAGGTCTTTTGATAAAAAATACCTGTTGACATTTTTTGCCATTAACACAGCGTCGCTATTAAGACAAATCACTGCAGACGTATATTCAAGTTCATAAAAAAGGCACAGGGAGTAGAACACTATACCGTTTACCAATATAAACCGATCCGTAGGGCCGACATGACTTTTGTATGTCACACTTTATTTTTGCATTATGGAGCAGAATATTACCACTGACAATTCATTTCCAATTGTAAAAGCAAGCACCCGAAATTTGTTTTAAAATCCGAATAGGTCTGTATCCATAATTTATTTCCGACCGGGAAACAACTACACCTGACATTTCTGTTTCGCGTGATGTGGAGCTAAATATAATTTATGTGCACCATTTTTCCTCGATATAGAAATGTTTTTATTTTAACTGGCTAGATCGGACCAGTAAAATTGACCGACAGTGAACTTTACAGGTCCCCGGACCGTCGTATCTGCGGCACTCTAGCCAAACGGCAATACTGTTATCGATCAAAACGTTTGACAGAAAAAATATCGATAGCGCGATCGATCGATTGATAGTATTGGGTGATCGTTTTTTACTTTATTTGTTGTTTGAAATTCACATTCAAACCTCAATAAATAAAAAACGGAGTAATCATAAATGCTAATATTTTGCAGAGGGCATGGCAGAAATATATTCTACATGTATAGCAAATAAATTACTCAGGGTGTTGGTTCCCTTTAAATACAGATAAGAAATGAAAAAAAGTAAGAAAAATGTATGATTAAAAACTGCAAGTTTAATTGCAACGACATTCCCTCCCCCTGCTGTATGGGGAATAATTGTTGTAGAGGTTAATTGTTTAGGACCATTTGTAAAGGGAGTCGGAGAACTGTCATTTCCATGGTTAGTTGTTCTGATTATAAGCAATCACCAAATTTACTCAAACAGGTCTTTGTACAGTACATTGTGCACTGTACATGCACATCAACAAGGTACATGTAAGAAATGTACTACATGTAGTACATTCACTGTAGAAGTGAAGTGAATTACTTTTGGGCGATTGTTGAAAGGTAATGTACCTCCATGATGTAAAGTATAAATGTGTGTATCCCAAGACATTTGACTTGTTGACATACTCATACGTGCACACCGACATTCTATATTTGTTTGTCCACATCCGAGTCCCACGTCTGATGACGACATCAGCTATCACATTGCACGGGTCGCTCTCGATGTGGGTAAATATGTCCCGTGGAAAGTTATCTGCTGCCCTCACGTTGCCCGCATATCAGAAATACTTGATACTTTACAAACGATTGACTTACACAGTGCTGTGAATTGTACAGCTTGATAGCTCTCAGCACACACGTGTTTGAAAATAAAAGGTAATTGGCTGTGTGCCCCAGGTGTATCAATCCCAAACAGATTGAAGGGATTTACGTCGAAATCCACGGTGAAGCAATTGAATTGTTTGTGGGTATGTTCCAAGGTCTAAAAGACTGAGAGAGGTTTGATTATTTTCAGCAGAGTACAGTTAGTACCCCAGTGAGTAGAAACTTCATTTGAATGCAGTTCATTGGATGAACTTGATTTAAAGGTCCATGTGGCAAGATATATTTGAATCCCAGAAATGTTCCCTTGAAATGAAATGAATGAAACTATTATTATGAAATACTCATGCACTGTGAATTGATGTAATGACAGGGTATTCAGGTAGTGTAGTTTTTGTAGATGGTGATTTAAAATGAATTTCTCTTGTCTTTTTTTTGGGGGGGGGGAATAGATTTGAATCATATGTCATGGAGCACATTAAACACTTCCAATTTTGAGAGAATAAACAAAATGTTTGGGCGGGGGTGGGTCTCCTTTTTTTTCTACTATTGAATTTGCTCACTGATCCCCATCCCAAAAGCCTTAACCTATTGGAGATGATTTGATTTCAGTATACATGTAACATGCATTCTTCATAGACCGCAACCAAGATATCTTCTTCTTAGTCTCCAGTGAGTAAACTACAATAACATTATCAACAGTATTCAGTAGGTATGATGTTGTTTTCAGATGAAAAATGTGATGGACTATAACTGTAGTTGGCTTTAGATGGAAAATGACTGCAGTTTTTTACATGTATCACACAATGAAGGCTGTTTCTATATTGCATTTTCATCACTTGAGTCAAAGAGGGAACTATTTACCATGAATGTGGGCCTTTAAAATGTTATAATGGTGATGGTTAGATTACCCTCAGCCAGGCAAGCCTGAATCTAAATATCCATGCAATAGAGCTAAAAATATAACAGAAAACATATCAATGTACATGTACAAAATATTCTCAATTATACACATTTAATTTTAAGTGACTTGATTTCTTTCTTCATCTATTAATTCTATGTTGGTTCATATTAACACTGTTGAAGTAAGTTTGTTCAGGGATTTGTCAACAGCCAAGAAAATAGAATTTAGTAACATAGGTGTATGCAGGGGGTGTTTGGGGTGTTCAAACACCCCCTTTTTGCAAAAGGGGGTGTTAACATCCCCCAAACACCCCCTTTTTTTCCAGAAAAATACCCCCAAAACAGGTTGCTTATTTCACAATGGTACCAATATTTTTAATTATAATAGAAATACTTTGCTATAAGAGAATTCATCTTTAGTCATAACCTTGGAGGTTTACATGTATCTACATTTGTTTACAATTCAACTAGGATGTTCATGTACTGCCAGCGTCCAGGGACATCAGGGTGAAATCTTTGGGAGGGCAAAACCTGTGGCGAATTTTGTGACAAGCCCCCCTCCCCCCCCAAAAAAAAGGAAGATCCAGACACTTATTTTTAGTACAAATTGATATGACAAGCAAAAAACGTGAGTGTGTGTGGGGTGGGGTGGGGGGGGGGGGGTCGTTCAGGTGCACCCCCAGTGGCACCACCACTGTATACTACTTCCAGATCTAAGGAAGATGAAGATATGTTTTCTTTAAGTACCTATTTCCCCAAATTTTTAAAACTGCTTCATATGCAGGTACGACATGTAGCTGTCAGATCTATCAGGAACAAAACTGTTCACTATAAATTATAACTTTGGGGTATCTACATTTACTACATGTACATGTACTCCTTGCATTTTAAGTAGGACTTACCACTTCTACATCTTGGGTAGACAGGTATACAGTAATAATGTTTTGTTGAATTTTTAACAATGCTACAGAAATTACAGCTCTATGGACATTGTATGTATTGTGTGATGCATATTTGCAACTTTGGCATGTTAAGGGTTAAATACAACTCAACTTTCTGCCATTTGGGGCTACTGCCCTAGGTTGACACCCATGCTTATCATGAGTTTGAATATCTTTAGAATGCCTGTTTCCTACAGATGAGGGGCAGTTGGTTTAGATTTTGACTTTGCATGTTAAAGCAAAGATGCGCAGGGAGAAATCACAAGAAATCACAACATGCACCACACTATCATTGAGCATTCATCCTATTTTGAAAAGTTTCAGGAATATCAAACTTGCAAGTGTTGAATGTAGATGAATGGTTTTGTAAATGAAATTTGAGTTACATGTAAATGTTAGTCCTTTTCCTGAAAAAAATATTTCCCATGTGATTGATTGATTAACTGATGTATGTACTTATGTGCAGTAGACATTGTACATTGATACACTGACTGTGTGGTTATTGTCACCACATGGGGTCAAGATAAGGGCTAATTATATATACATGTATATATATATATAGTTTTTTTTTGGGGGGGGGGGAGTGTTTGCATTCATTGAATTCAGTTTGGATGAAGTAAAATGGACTTCAGTACGTAAAATGTTATAGAGAGTTTGATGCTTCTCTGTTTCTAATCATCTTGAAAAACTTTCTGTTCAACTTTCAAATGCTCAATTTTACTCATCACTTCCAGAACATTACTGCATTGTCTCACATGACTTCACCGATATTTAGTAGCCCAGTTTTCAGTGAGGTGGAGTTTCCCTTTAACTCAAGCAAAACATTGACATGACCCAGTTAAATCCAAGGAAGTACTTCATACATTATCTTTCTTATCATTGTGTCAGGAATTTTCCTGAAATACTTTCTGCCTGGTAATTGACAATATCTTGAAGTTCTGTCAAATAATTTAGGGCACCCATTGAGGCAGGAAAGATTGTATTGATGGTATTCAAGAACAGTTTCTCTCAGGGAGGCTAACTTGTCAAATTGTCCAAATTTTCCATTAATTGATGGAGACCCGGATGGACAATTTGCTTAATTGTAGCCTCGGCATCTTTATCAGTTTGATAACTCGGTGTCAAACATTTCGTATCTAATTGGTTATTTATTGCCATCACAAATGACTGTAGATAAAGTCGTCCTGACGTGTGACGTTGTAGTGGAATGTGTTGATGAGATGGTTTGAAGTACGGAACTGTTGTATTAACCCATGCTACATGTATATCACTGTTTGACAAGTTTAGTCTCTCAAGAATTACTTCCTTATTAACCATTGGAGACTAAGAACAAGATACGTTGGATTGGGGTATATGGGTTGTTTCACAATCAGGGTACATCAAAGAGTCTCACAGGGGGTCAAAAATCAAGTTTCTTTTTTTCCTTCAATTTTTTTTATTTTGTGTAGCAAATAGGTCATATATAAAAATTGTAAAATTTGGAGGCGTCAGGTCCCCCCAATTTTTTTTTCAGCCTTCGCATGTTATTAGTCAAGGTGATGTGGGACTGTAAAGTTTTGTGTACTGAATTATAAAGAGGGGGATACAGCAGTTCTGGTATATTTACAGATAGACATACATGTAGTAAGTGTGCTTTTGTATATCAAATATCCATACCTTCAAATACATGTAAGTTTTAGTTGGAACATATGATGTCAAAAAAAATGAGTCAGAAAGGTTGTTTTTTTCGGAGAGGACACTTTTTGACGGAATTCCAACTAGCGAATTTGTAATGTTTACCAACTGAAAACTTGACGACTATGGACAAAGTGAATGTTACATGTTTGAAGGATATAGATGACTTGTTTTTTTATGACACGAAAATGCTGTCCTTGGGAATCCCTAGGTATGCCATATTTACGTCAGATTCGGAGAGGACAATTTTGACGGAATTTCCTTCCAGATTTTGATGCAGCGTCATAATTTATCAACATGTCACCATCTCACATGGGTTTGGAATTTGAATAAGCTAGACTCAATTTTTACTTTACAGGTCTCCCTGATCTGTAATTGTCATTGGTGTCATTAATGATAATGTTCATAAATTCATAAAGATCAGATGAGACTGTGAAATTGTTCAAAATTGACACAAAGATACACAATTTGTACCTAAGTTGTCCATTTCAAACAGTTTCTTCGCTGTTGTAGACAGACTGTGCAGTGGTCAATTGCTGGGTATGAAAGTTTACATCAACAAGTGAATTCATTTTTTACAGTGAAGTCATATAATGGTTTTTGGCAATATGTACCCTGATTGTGAAACAACCCATATCGAGAATGTATGTTACTGTATATTGAAATAAAATGGTCTTAATGCATGAAATCTGGAGACAAAAGGCAAGTGTTTACTGTACAATGTACGTACATCCAAATTGACAAGCATGTCAGTTTTCAGGCTGTAGCACAAATACAAACACT
>JZLH01S0012849.1:0-10055 GCA_001188425.1 Eucidaris tribuloides
TTGGATTGGGAAGTCATAGTACTTGGGAGTGAGAGTATGGGAGTGGGGCACCCCCTCCCTCAGGAACTTTTTTGAAAATACAGATAGAAAAGATGTTTTTATAGGCATGGTGTCTTTGGCATTGTTATATTTTATCAAGATTAGGGATTGAGAAGTCATATGCGAGGAGCAAAGCGCGACCCGAGGCGGGGAGGGTGTGGGAGGGGGAACCCCTCCGCAGTAGGAAGTCTTATGAATAAGTACAGCCATCAGAAAAATCGTATGGGTTGGCTAAGGGCAAATTAGTAAGCTATTATCATATTTCAATTTGGTCATATAGCTTTCTTATCACGATTAGGGATCCGGTATCAACTTGCGAGGGAGGCGCACGGGCTAATCCTGTATTAAGTATGTGGGAGGTGTTGTGGATAAACCCAATCTCTCATCCCCCGTTACGCGCGCACCTTGAAATATAAGTCCATTGAAAAATACCCGTCATAGAAAAACCCTGATTCTCGCCCTCTGGTAACACTACCTAACTTTGCAAGCGTCTCTGCTATAACCCGGATTCGTAGACCAGACTAATTAACCACGCAGCGGATGCTAGCGCCTAACAGGAAGTATTGACAAACTGTACGTGAGTAGTCCATCTTGTCGACGGAGCGAAGCGACCGAGCTCAGAGCAGCGTGCGCTCGAGAGGGGCTTCCCTCCCCACGCTTAGATACATTTTTAAAATTACACAAAAGAACGTCGATATTACTTAGAGGGAGAAAATTGATATTTTAGCAGTATATTTGACCTAAACAATTCCAGTCGACTTCTCCAGCTACAAGACTGTCACTCATTCGTGAGGATAAAAACTGTAATTCGGTATTATACTTAGCCGCCAGCAAGGCGCTCGCGCCGCATCCAGACGATTGGCGTGGTGCGCGCTATGGTCCGGCAATGTTCACCACAGACCAAGATAAATTATTTAAAAATGCAACGTTAAGGTCAAAAGACTATGTTTCTAAAGCACAGTAAAGTAACATAGGTTTTAAACGTGTATTTGGCGAATTATTATTGGGATTGTTGTCAGTAATCTATCAAGAAGATGAACAGTAAGTAACCAATGAAAAAAATGTAAATGGGTAGTAGAAGAGAGCGAACGACCTGAAGCAAGCGTAGGAACTTCTTGAAATATTGTATTACGAAAAAGAGTACTACGTTTCTGCGGTACAATATGGCCACAAATACACACATTTAAAAGTCTATAAGTTCTATGCTTATTTCATATTAACTCTTGTGCCAAATCACCTTATAGATTTATTTATTACATATTATCATTGAATAAAGACATTTTTGTCGCGAAATTTTTTTGGGCGGAAGGGCTTGAGCGATTGTTTGGGGGGGCTTGAGCCCCCCAAAGCCCCCCCGTAGAACCGCGCCTGCTCCGGTGACAATATCTCAGCAGATAAAGAGTCAGGGTTAGGGTTGTCATCAGTTTTCCAGTTCAGAATAGGGTTAGGGTTAGTGTTTGGGTTAGGGTTTGGGTTAGGTTTAGGGTTGAGGTCAGGGTTAGTGCATGAAATATCGTAGGAGCAATTGTCGCCGGACCAAATGTCGGACATTCCTTGATGTTAGTGGTACAGTTGTTATCGTAATAACTTACCCATCATTACCCTTGGCCTGTGAAGGTTGTACCCGGAATAGCCACCGGCGTACGTGACCGCTTCGATCTTATTAGGATTCGAACACTCGGCGCCATTGAAGGTGAAATACCAGCGACAACAACCAGGATTCGAGTTGTACAGACGAAGATTACCCGACCACGCAACGTAAAGGGCAGTGTCCGAATACTCCTTGGTGAAGCTGCAAGTCTGATTTTAAGAAAATGGCAAAATACAGGCCTCCATCAAATTGAATACAATAACTTATTACATAACATCGTTTCACTTTGATTGAATCTAAATAGTAGCCTAACCAAGCTCCGGACCAAGCCATGATTTCCGACATATTTGTTTTGACATTTGGGTATAACTATCATTTTGTTTATGATTGGCAATCATAAAAGAAACATACAGAAATGTGATATCACTTTGGTTTACTTGTGGACAATGGCGGACCAAGTGCCCGACCAAGTGCAGCGGGTTATTGCTTACAATAGGAGAACTGCAGTTGCACTGAGTTATGGTTTGGCTATTGTCCCCATTTTGATGGCATCAATTCTGCTCTCTATAGACCTATTTGGTTTGTGCGCTGTTTTTTTATGTTAAAGGCCCACTGTCAAGGATTTAATTAACCAGAGAGAGGGTGACAACTTGTCTTGGAATACAAGCACGTATTCATTAACAAGGAGTGCTGCAGTGCCATAGTGTACACATTGTGGGAAGGAAACAAATGTTTTATTTTTTCCACACTGTCATGGCTGTTTCCGTTGCATTATGGGTGTGATTAGTGCATCCTCTTCAAGATTTTAGTCAAAAGAGGGCGCTTTTTATCCTGTCATAACAGTGAGCCTTTAATGTCTAACTGGGGGACTTCAAGCATGCCTAAGAAAACACTGGCATTTCCTGACTCATTGCATAACCCACTGAAGTGTCTTTTCTTCATTTTTTGGAAGCCCCCCAGTATATGGCTGACATAAACTCCAGTGTTCTGAAACCGAATCGGTTTATAGATCACAAAATGAAATTCCCAGTGAACCAGTGCTTCTCTACTCCATACCGGTTCTAGCAAAAGAATTGTCATAGGCCCTAATGAACAAACTAAAATGGCTGCGATCCAGGAACTGTATACTCACAAAAAAGAACCGAATCGTTTGGTCAGTTTGTCGTCCGCCACCCGTCAAAAAAGGGACTCGCGTCACCACCTGGGTTATATGGTTTGGCTTATACAGGGTGGCCCAGAAAGAATGCCACACCTTCGATCGCTAATTTCTTCACCATCATTGGGAAAATGTCATTGCTTTTTGTTTTGGTGGTTAGAACATTCTTTTTACAACAAAATGGTACCATGGTCATTGATTTTTTAATTAGGTGTCTGGATCCCGGGGCCATTTTCTAAGGCAATGCCATTTTCCCGATTTCCTTCTTTTTAACTCCACCGATCCTCGGAACACCGAGGTATTCTCGCGGCGCAGAGTGCCATAAAATCAGCTGGGCAGACAAACCGCAATTCCTCACATTGTCTTTATTTTTATGAAAGCGATGGCATTCCTGTGGTTTGTCTGCGTAGCTTATACTATGGCATCATGTAACGAGAGAATATTTCGGTATTTCAGGTCGGTGGAGTTGAAAAAGTAGGAAATTTGAGAAATGACATTGCCTTATTTAATGGTCCTAGGATCCATACGCGTTACTAAAATATCAATGATCATGGTATCATTATGTTTGAAAAAGAATGTTCTAACCATTGAAATAAAAATCAATTACATTTTGCCGATAATGTAGAAGAAATTAGCGATTGCAACTGTTGCATTCTGTCTGGGCCACAATTTGGACGCGTCTCCTTGTCGGAATCCACGGCAATGCTCAAATGTTAAAAGCAATGTGATCTCACCTTTACTTGTCCGTTGTCCTGTCCGTCGTTTATCTGCCACCACGAGCACTGTCTCCAGTTTGTCGAGACGGGGCTCGGCGAACCTTCTTCGCCTTCAACGCCGGGCGGGCCCGGGGGTCCGATCCGGACCCGGTGTGCCTGATGAACATTCCTGTACACATGCACAGAAGAATGATGATAAGTTTTGTTTATTGTATATGAACGAATTTGATTAGTATGAAGGAAGATGTAAAAATTATAAGGCAAGAATATCGGCTCAAATTTATGTGTATTTTGCACTAAAGAAAATATGGCTAACATTTCCCGCAATAATAAGAAACAACTACTAATACATCATCATCATCATCATCGTCGTCATCATCATCATCATCATCATCATCATCATCATCATCATCATCATCATCATCATCACCATCATCATCATCATCATCATCATCACCATCATCATCCAGGGGAATCATCATCATCATCATCATCATCATCATCATCATCATCACCATCATCATCATCATCATCATCATCATCATCATCATCCAGGGGTGGCGCCAGGGTGAAATCTTGTAGGGATGGTGAAACCTCTCGGGAAAAATGGGGGCGAAAGTGTAAAGAAACCACCTAAATTTCATGAATTACACTTTAAAAACCGATGATTTTCTGCATTTTGTCGCCACCCCTATCATCACCATCATCATCATCATCATCATCATCATCATATTGCCACCATTGCCATCCTCCATCATGCACAGTCATCGTCACCACTACCACCACGACCACAACTACCACTACTGTTGCCCTTAATAATACTTGTTACTATAGGTATTCTCGCTTATTTTCAAACTGTTTTAATTCAATAATGAAAACTGTCAATCCAGATTTGTCTTTAGATGCTAGGGTGTATCATGCGAATGCTAATTACAATTTCGTCGTTTGCTAACTAATCTTGCAGCTTCCTCGATCTGTTTAACAGTTTTGTTGCTCACTTTCGTCACTTACAATCCACTGAACACTTGAAAATAATTTCATCATTATTATTGTCTTCAAAATTTCACTTGATTTCGTCTCCCTTTGTATTGTGAAAAGAAATGTTGATTTCTTGGGGATAAATGTGGATTTTATCTTGATTCCTTTTCACTAGTTTCAATCTTATAAAGAGAAAATTACTAGCAAACATACACTTACGTATTTATCCAGACTCACAAACATTCACAAATCTATCGTATAAATCGAAATATTCAGGGCAATGCCATTCGGCGAATTTGAACGAGTATCTTATAGATTTTGCTCAACAAAGGCGAATTTTCGTCTAACTTTATTGGTCGTTTTCTAGTGGGGATGAAATTGTAATGACATTTGACTATTTTTAATTGAAATATTTGCGACTTATTGACAAATTACGATTTGAAAAGGCAAATTAACAAACTGAAAAAGAGTTTACTCGCTTCGCTCTACTTGAGACGAAACTAAATAAAAATCGACGAAATTTAATTTAAAAAGATGACAAAATGGGTGGGAAACACATAATGAATCAGAGAATCTCTACTACATGTACTGCGACTCCAAGACATTAAAGTCAAAACAAAACAAAACAAAACAAAACAAAGACAAACAAACAAATACATGTAATCAAATAAATCAACAAAACTCACCTCTAGAACTACCGGCCGACGGAATGTTTCGACAACTTCTCCGAACACACAAGGTAGGAGAGGAGAGCAGAAAATTAACAAATGCATCCACAAAATAAACCAATTCCGATGTATTTCCTCCATCTATAGCTTATAGGGCTCCTGCACTGATGCTTTTAATAAATCCAGATGAATCCCATCAATAACAAAGGTAAATCCCAAATAAAGTACAAAACAGTATGAATTCGTGCGGTGGACTTAATACAGAAAGCAACAGAATGTAAAAACATAAACTGCCTGTAAACAATTCTCATCCGCAATTATCGTTGTATAGATGCTTCCTTTGGCTTATATGCCTCGAAATTCTTCAAGATCTGCGCACGAATTTGCGCATCGCGGGGGTCGAGGCTAGCCTATTGACAACGGGCTATTACAATTGGTTTAAAAGTGTTAATAGGTTGTACAAATAGCTCTGATATCGATTAAGCCACAGCTTGACAAAACCTCTTTTGTTGTCAGGAAAGTTGAAGTAGGCCGATCCAAAAATTGTATCTAGAATGTCTTCATAAACAGCATGCACGAGCACAAAATTCTCAATGCATTTTTGTCGTCAGAAAAATAGGAGCTGGAATGGACAACAACAACAAAAACCAACCGATATACATGACAGTTATTTTCAAGAAAATGTCAATATACTTCAAAACTCATAGTTCAATTTGTAAAATATCTTAAAGACACAGGCTATATAACATTCTGGAGCTTCAAATTAAAAAATGTCAAACTTTGCTATCTGAGTTACATAGTAGTGTTTAAATGGACAAATAAACAAACTAGAACACAAAAGTTTGGAAATTAATGCTGCCACTGGCAAGATATGAATGAATAAACAATTAGTACTCTGGTAGAGTACAAAATAGCCTATAGATCTACACACATTAAGGAGGAAATGGGCAGGCGAATACGGTCAACTTGTAGATTTTTACTTTTTAAAGCACTAAATAATCATTTTGAAATACAATTTTTTTCTGAGCTTCATGTTTAAACCTCATCAAAGACAATTAGAGCATGGAGGATTATGTAGCTCACATTTTTTAAAACTGCGGTCATTGTTAGTCTGTGGCTTTAAGTGTCGGTTTATGCTCACTCCCTTCTCTTTTATCAACATCACCAAGCACATAATCGATAACCTATAGCTTGACAAAAACCCTCTTTTGCTCTGAGGAAAAAGTTGAGCAGGCAATAAAAAGATTGGTCCATAGTGTCTTCATAAACAATAAATACGAGCACAAATTTCCGAAGAAATATCTTTCGTTAAAAAAGTGGTAGTAGAATAGACAAAACAAAAACAAAGCGTTGTACGTGACAATTATTCTCGACAGTATGTATTTATTTTGCAAAACTCATAGCTCAACGTGTAAAAAATGTGAGCTGTCGATCTATGGCCACTATGTTCCTCTTTCTAAACACCACGTAACACATAATCAATATCTCTCTTTTTTTAGGTTGTGTGAAGTTACTGAGCAGACTGATCTGGTATCGATTATCATGTAAAGGCCAACAAGAAAGATCTGTGTCCCGTCCTCTTCTGGGAGTAGTTTGTGCAGTCCGTCGATACAATAGACTAGTTTGTAGTTAGCAAATGCATCAAATGACCTCATAATACCATGTATCTTAGCTTTGAAGACTGAATGGCTCTTTTAGTGAGGCATCTGGGAGCATCCATTACTAGAAGTGATGGGCTGCCTCAATTACTTTTGTTACGCACTGTTGAGAAGAATACCTTCCCCTTTCACATTCCTGAATATATATTTCGTGTATAGGTATTTATCATATAGCTTACGGTGCAAATGAATGGGGAAGGCGGAAATAAAACTGTAGTTAGCTTCCAAAACAGGCTGGTTTATGGTGTAAAACAATGTGACAAGCCCCCCCCCAAAAAAAGGGGGGGGGTTCATCGGGTCCAAGAGTTACTATCTAAGCTACTATGTTGTGCAAAACATAAAACAATGCGATATGCGTGAAACAATTGATAGTGCTCAGAAAAGGAAAGATGATGTAAAATATAGGAAGTGTTGCGCCACCTACTACGGCACCCCTTAACATTCTAATTTTGTAGGGGGTATTATGCAACCTACAGGACGGGGGGGGGGGGGCAAAAAGTTTGAAACATTTCAAAATTTTCGGCGCGCTCCGCGCTTAATTACAATTATATAAGTGTTGCCAATACTTCTCCGAATAATCCATCTAAAACACCGTTTAGCAGACTCTGCTTAAGTCTTCGAACTATATCCCAGCAACGGAAAACAGTGTTCACGTGCATGTTTGCGCTAATCAATTCCGATTTATCATCTCCACCTGTAGATAGCACACCAATATTTGTTTTTCTCACCAAAGTTGATAATGACACAAGGAAATGAAAACAAAAAAAGCTGTTGCATAATTGTGTTATTATATCTTTTACTGAAGTCGTAGAAAGTGCTCTTTAAAACATTCATCGTTCTCCATGTTTGAATTGCAAATTTACATTGATTCAAGAAGGCGAAGATGTTTTAACTTAGACTAGAGGGATGCCAATTTAAAACGGACACTTTCTTAACAGTGATTTCAACATACTAATAACAGTAATCAGCGTTGTCTGCATTTGTTTCAAAAAATAGAATACAAATGAAATTTATTTTACCAAATGGGCAAGTCCATTTCATTCCAACTTGACATCAAGGTTATGCAGTTATGTCGCCATTCTTCGTTCAATAGTTAAAAAAAAATTGTAATTATTAAAAAAAAAAACGTGTTATAGTATTCAATATAATATATATTTTATATATATATATATATATAAATAAAGAAAGAGTAGCCTTCCACACAGGTGAAATTTGTCAGTTGACAGATGTAATAAATTCATATGTAATCAAATCATAATGAACTTAATCAAATATTCGTTAAAGTTTTTGAAATTAACATTTATATATCAAAATCGCAAACCACTAATGGCATAAATCTCTTGTACATAACCATATTTCTACTATATACAGAATCCTTTACCATTTATTTGCATGATTTTTCTGGTCAGGACGTGATAAATATCAGTTTCGAAAGATCTCGGAAATACAGTCTCAAAAAGGGTCGCAGGTTTTGTACGATAGAGTGCCTTTAATTTCCAGAGATTGTTTAACATAATAAAAATATATAATAAATTAGTCTTCAATGTACCTCATCTGCAAAACTGTCTCTTTTTAAATTCAGCTTACTGTGTCGAATTAGACATATGCTCAATAAAATTATAAAATTTGATTTTTTTTTCGAGAATATAAACTTGAGATATTGATCTAATCGTAAGGTGATTTGGTGACTTCTTCAATCATGACGTGACTCGCGCTGTTCCATCCCGTATAACAGTCGTAATGTCCATAACCGCTGCACGCCCCCACGTGGAACCCGATCGTTACTCCTCCCGTACCGATCCCGTAGCAGTAACCTGTACAAAAGGGATGTGAAAAGGGATGTCGTGGTGAAAAATAACAAGACAGGGGTATATGAAAAGATAGCAAAAAATTGATGAAAAGATTTTAGGAGTTTATAATTAAAAAGAAAATGAGTTACGAGAACAAATAATACCAAGAAAAAAATAACAAGAACAAGAACAACAAAATGACAATAACAAGAAAGATAAAAAACTATGAAAGTTCCTTGATATCTGTCGCGAAGGTAATGTAATTTTGATGGTGGTAATGATGACAAGTAGATGATGATGAAGAAGAGAAGGATGAGGAGGAAAATGAGGAGGAGGGGAGGATGAACTGGATGATGTGGGAAGAAGAATAAGAGAAAAGGAGGAGGGGAGGAGGGGAGTAGAGGACGAGGAACTGGAGAATGGGGAAAAAGAAGGAAAAAGGAAGGAGGGGAAGAGGGCGAGGATTGGGGGAGGGGAGGAGGAGGAGGGGAAGAGGAAGAGGGGAGGAGGAGGGGAGCAGGAGGAATAGGAGAATGGAGGAAGAAGAACAAAAGGAATAGGAGGACTAGGAGGGAGGGAGGAGGAACAGGAGAATGGAGGAAGAAGAAGGAAAAAGGAGGGGAGGAGGGCGAGGATTGAAGGAGGAGGGGAGGAGGAGGAGGGGAAGAGGAGGAGAATGGAGGAAGAAGAACAAAAGGAATAGGAGGACTAGGAGGGGAGGGGAGGAGGAACAGGAGAATGGAGGAAGAAGAAGGAAAAAGGAGGGGAGGAGGGCGAGGATTGAAGGAGAAGGGGAGGAGGAGGAGGGGAAGAGGAGGAGAGGACGAGGAGGAGGAGGAGGGAAGGAGAAATGGGAGAATGGGTGAAGAAGAAAACAAGAATAGGAAGACTAAGAGGGGAGAAGGAACAAGAGAATGGTGGAAGAAGAAGGAAAAGGGAAGAGGAGAGGAGAAGGAACAGGAGAATGGGGAAGAAGTAAAAAAAAAGGAGGAGGAGGAGGGGAGGAGGACCAAAGGAGGAGAACAAGAACAGCAAAATGACAATAACATGAAAGATAAAAACTAGGAAAGTTTCACGATATCTGTTGCGAAGGTAATGGTGATTTTGATGGTGGTGATCATGACAAGTAGATGAAGAAGAAGAAGAGAAGGATGAGGAGGAAAATGAGCAGCAGGAGGAGGAGGGGAGGAGGAACTGGCGAATGAGGGAAGAAGAATGAGAGAAAGGGAGGAGGGCGAATAGAGGACGAGGAACTGGAGAATGGGGAGGAAAAAGGAGGAGGAGGGGAGAAGGGCGAGGATTGGAGGAGGAGGGAGGAAGGAGGAGGGGAAGTGGAGGAGGGGAGGAGGAGGAGGAGGGAAGGAGGAATAGGAGAATGGGGGCAGAAGAAGAAAAAGGAAGAGGAGGAAAAGGACGAGGGGAGAATGAACAGGAAAATCGGGAAGAATAAGAAAAAAAG
>JZLH01S0012849.1:31424-53862 GCA_001188425.1 Eucidaris tribuloides
CACACACACACACACACACACCTAGGCCTATATTACTCCATTGCACATATATACACAACAGACTGCCAGTGGTAACTAGTTTATGACTATACAAAACTCAAGGCCGGATTCAGAATACCTCATAAGCCAACAAAATTTCAAAAAGTTTATGCATATATCCAATCAGTTAAATCAACGTTTACCTTGTCTAAAATAAACTACGTTACATAAAGTTATCAAGTAAAAACAATTTCCTGCGCAAAAGGCTACAACTTTCCGTGATATGCATTCGTTATCAAATCGTGATGTTCATGCATATAAATATTATACGTTTGAATTATTGCAATTTGGCAAATTCGGCATAATAAGGAATTCATTTCCATTTCATACTTTTACAGGAAATGAAAATAACATGTATGTGTTCTGTGAAAATACATTAATCGATAATGGATTGTATGACTAAATAATTTCCCAACAGAACGAGAATTGATTTTAATAGGTTATCTTGATAAGTCTGTGAAGATTGTAGGTACAATATAATTTTGTTCAATTTATACTGGTTTCGACGGTTTAAAATAACAAGAAAAATATCAATGTTTATCAATAATAATTTAGCAATACCATGTATTGTAGATGGCAAACATTATCATTTATGATAAATTGAAACTGTAGTTACAGATATACTAAGACCTTTTTCAGATGTGTTTCATTACAGGAGCAGTGAGGATATATATCAGTACTTTAATAGGTAGATTCCGGAGGTGGATTGAACTTCATTTAGATTAATGTGACACATTATGATCACTATATTCCGATTACTACAGATAGAAGTTGCGTAATTGCGTAGGCTGGTTTAAACATGTGCACATTTTTTTTTTTTCGGGGGGGGGTGGAACTAAAGTGGCATGGGTAAGGGGTGCATATCAAGGTGGAAATAAAGTTTCGAAAATTAGCTTTTGAAAGCAGAAAAAGACGTGCACCTTTTAAAAAAAATGTATTTGTTTTTGCTTGTCAGAGGTGGAACTCCTCTGCTTCAGTGCACCCCCAGCCTACGCGCTGGTAATTAAATCAGTGAGAGAAACAATGTCACTTTTTCACGAAAATTACGAATTAGACTTCATGTAATATACATTCCAATTAAGTAAATATAACCATCTCGAAATAATGTAATAAATAAATATTTACGTATCTTTCTATTTTTTCATTTCCATTTAAAAGAAAATATCAATCAGATTATAAGTTTCCCCACGAAAGCGCATTCTACACAGTTGAATACATTCCAGTTCCTTAATGCAATCATCGATAGAGGGCTCCATAATCATACCAAAAATAATTCTGTCGATGACAACACAACGAAGACGTCGAAGAACAGGTCGGAAGTACCGAATTTTCCAAAACCATTCACATTTATTCATTCTGTGCTGTATTGCTGACCAGCCAATCTGCAGTGAGAGCCATATAAAGTACGTATGTTCAAATTTCGGGGTATTTTACACCGATTTTAGCCCGTTTACCTCCAAGTGTTGATTGATTAGAAAAGACGTGGAACACAACTGCGGGTTGACCTGTTTACTGGTCTGTCGCGTAGCCGTTCTGTCGGCTGCGCTGGCGCGAGGCTTCCGAAGCAACATTTCAGCTGGCTGTAATTAGCAGGGGCCACTAGCCCACACGTCTCAGTCACTCGCGTTGACCGAAGATTTCCGCTGTCGTCAGTGTTTCAACGTGACTCGCCGTAACTACTAACTGTAAGTAAAGACCCTTTATCATTTGATCGTGTTCTAAAAGCAGCACATCTTGTCCGCAGACCAAACGATCTTGATGTGTGGAAGAGTGTGTTGCTTGTGTTGTAGTTACAGGCGCAGGCTGTAGTCGGGTACTGTTGACTGAGCTGTGTTGGATAACCACACACAGTGCTGAGTGTGCTGACAGTGCAGGCAGGCAGTGCAGTGGCAGTGCAAAGCAGCAGTTAGTGATGATTTTCTGCAGATATGTGCAGTCCCTGATACTGATATCTGTGTGTGTTGGCTTCATGGCCTTTCTTTTGTGTGACATATTGTGTCCTGTGTTTAGAACATTGTGTTGAGTAATGATATCCCAATGACAGTAGAAATATTGTAAAATTGCGTTGAAAACAGGAACTAAATATAACTGAAGAATGACGTTGAAGAGTCCAAACACCGCTGCCACCAGGGTAATCGAAGTTCCTGGCATCTCAAGAGTAGCAGTAGTAGGCGATATCGATGCATCATGTTGGGTAAAGAAATCCCAACCAAGGATGAGACGATGACTTAGCAGAATGGTGAAGGAAGAAAGTAACTGTAAAAATAATTCTAAGCAAATAATGTAATACAATTTAGACCCTTACAATATCAATAAAACATCTAATTGTGAGGAAACTCATCAAGACATAAGATGGCAGTACTCCATGTATTAAAAATCCAGATCCAGCGCCATGCAGCTCGCTTTGTACTTAATGACTAGAACAAGAAATCCAGCATCACCCAGATGCTCTCCAACCTTCGATGGGAAACACTGGAAACAAGAACCAAATTCCATCTAGTCACAGTCTTCAAAGAAGTTCATAATATTACACCTGCAAATATAAACCTTCAAGTGAATGCAGTCCGCTCAACACGACGACAAATTGGACCTTACATTTTACAAGTAGATCTACCGAATTTCAACAAAATGTGTTATCAATATTCCTTATATCCTCGGACAACACGAGAATGGAATTTACTACCTGCAGGGATCCGATGTATTACAGACCTAAATAACTTCAAAGAAAATCTTAATAAAATGGACATTGATAGCTTAGTCTCCAAAGCCTATTACAAAATTAAATTCTGACCGCCATTCACACCGACTGTGCGTAATAACAGCCTCCGGCAGTGATTGCACAGTATCCAACAGAAGCAGAAACAGAAAAAAATAAAATAAAATAGAATACCCTCAAGCTCAACGATGTATGAATATTACTTCAATTCTGGGTCTGACCACACATGGGGATAGCTCCATACTTTTGTGTACAAAGTAATGGATGGCCTTTCTTATGCAGGTATGGCACAGAAAATTGCTCTGAAATTCAGTCTTTTACAAAATTCTACTGAAACATTGCTTTGATATGGCTAGTCTATGGTATGTTAAACATTATATGTTATGAAAATTAAGGACTCACCATTTCAGAAGTCTGTTTTAATTTTTCTAAACATGTTGGTCCAGCATTTAAATTTTGCGAGAGCAATTTTATTTCGTTGCTCTTATATTCAGGTCACACAGTGCAAGCTTTGTTCGTTTTTTCCAGTAGAGGGCGTATGTGGTTCATATACATGTAGCTTTGCTTAGGACCACATACACAATAGGTGTGGGTCTGACTTGCTGAACCCTGAGCTACATTTTGCATCAAAAACTTTATGTGTAGTAATAAAGTATTAAATTGAATTAATTTTCTCTTGTGCATCCCAAAACATGAACATCCTTAACTTGTGACTCGTCTAGTGAGTCTAGCCTGTCTTTATGACTACAGTGTAAGCGCTCGATCACGATCGAGCAGTTTGACAACTAGCTAGTGTATATTTTTGTCTGACCTTTGAGTTTGACAGAATGACACGTCTTGGCTCATGGCATTGTAAGTCAATTACTTTCCATTTGATGGAGCTAAGTAGAGTATCAGAAAGAATCATATTACAGAGGATGATAAGCCTGTCATGGAGCCAGGACATTACCCTGACATCATGTGTGACAAGATGGCAACGTAGGAAATAAACTGAGGGCGATTTAGCCCCCAAAATAAACAAAATAGCCCCCTAAAATCACAAAATAGCCCTCAATTATCCTCATACATGTATGATTCAATGAAAAATACTAGCATCACTGAGGCTTGAAAGTAGCCCCCAAAAGCCCCCCCCCCCAAGAGGGGTGATACTATTCCAACAGGGCCACCATTTTCTTTTTAGTACAGAAAATGTTATTACCTGAATTTGGATTACCTGCAGTAATTTGTATTGCAAACTGCATCCCCACTACCTCACAAATTCGGGTCATCTTTTAGAGAACTTGGAGTAGGGGGATCAAAAGCTTACACAACATTACACGTTTCCAAAACTCAAAGTGCACACGTTAAGCATTGTAATATTATGGTACATGTACTTTGAACTGGGACATTCACAAAATTATACTAATGTCTAAAGTTGAGTTTGTAAATTCAGTTCTCCCCATGCAAGTGGATACTAAATATATACCACAATCAGGAAATACAGAAAAATTGCAAAATTGGAGCAATGCCAAGAAACCTCATCCAGAAGTGATTCCATTGGTGACTATTCTGCCCCCCATGACAAAAGGGCATAACTGACATATTTTTTCAAAATTGAGTTAGATAGTGTAGGGGACTTAGTACATCATGTTTACAGGTAAATGACATGATTGGGGGTAGTCCTCAACTTGGGCTGAAACTACTCTAGAATCAAGTCAACTCTGCCAGGATTCTCTGTGAAAATTTGTAGTCAATGTGACTCTTTTTGAGTAAACAATGTTTAATATAATCGTGAGGCACTGGAAACTGCGCTGTGTGGTCTCTATGGGGCTTATTTTTATCGTCCCGGGAAAAATATAGATAATCCTATGTTTATGCTTGATTCTCTGTTAAGTAAACAATTAGAGAAATCTCCAGGTGGAGATCCACTCATGCTAAGTGTATAGTTGCATTTTTCAACTAATTTGGTTCTTTGAGGCTTTTCAAGTGTTCCAATCATGGTCCTAACATTTTAACATGCAGAAAAAATATTAATGTAGGTCCCTTGTCTATAATCTGCTGTTGGAAATGAACACTCAATAGGGCATGTATGTAGTGTTGAATCAAAATAATTTTGCTCAATATTCGCAACACAAAATGTCAGTTATGCCCTTTTGTCGGGGGGGGGGGGGGGCAGTTACTACAAATCATGATATTTCCACTAACTCTCCACTAGTTAGGTGTACACAGTACTACAGCATCAATGATGGCAATTCATCCAACTTTTGCTTAACCCTATAGACATGAATGTTGCAATTTTGCACATTCGTACAATTAAATTCAACAATCGGAATAATTAGATTTCTCTGTTACATTTGCTCTACAAAACCTAATAAATGGCCATAATGCTTAAGCAACATCTATGGAATAATTACCAGTATCAATGGTGCAAAAAGGAAAGCATGATTTGAAGAAAAAATCAAAATAACAATTGTTATTATTATTCCCTCAGAATTAATTCAGCATGTAAAGAGATAAATAATGTTGGCATGGCAGTGTGAAGGCCGTCCAGGCAGTAGACTGCCATAATATAACGTAACAAAATTGCAGTATTTTCAAAATCTTCTTCTTCCGGTACTGTGCTGATTTTGCTTTTGCTTGGAAATGTACAATTCATATACCAGCAACTTACATATATAAATCTTTTAACAGGAAAATGATACTTCTTACGTACATACATGTATAGTGTACATTTCTTTCATTTAAAAATTCTCCATAACAGGGGAAATGAGGAAATGTTTATTTGTTCATTCTGTAAGTCCCATAGTGTCTTGTCTACAGCCAAGAGTAATTAATATAAAAAAAAAATATTTCATGCACACCAATATATCCTACATGCTGTAGATTGATATGTCCTATTACCCACTCATTCTTTGTAGCTGACTTTCAATGTCTTTTTTATTTCTTCAAAACTTTGATGTAATCAATTGATTCTCTCTGTATTTTTAAGATCGTAACTGCTGATCTGTAATTTCAACAAACATGTCTGAAAAAAGAACCATGGAACACGAACCTCTCAGTCATCTTCTGCTCTCCGGGCAGCGACACAACCAACCAGGCTATCCCTGATTACCGGAAGTGGCACGATGAACATTGAGTCAAATACACAGGCTCTCAATGCTGACGTAGTTATGTTAAACAGTCCTAGGTGGACAAATTCAAATTGGTCCCATGGTTCTTTTTTCTGACATGTTGAAATTATAGAACAGCAGAACTTTGCGATCTTAAAAATTTTGATAGTGTCATATGAATAAATCCATTACATTACATCTCTCCTCTCTGAATAATCTTTCATTCATGTAACTTTAACTCTGTTCATCAAAGTTTGTGTTGGTATCAGTATGGTGAATATTAGGGTAAATAACAGGTTTTACAACTCAAGTGTATTAGATTCATTCATTATTAGCTTATATGTATGAAAAACCAGAGAACGAATTGAGGGTCAAGTCTGTCAATTTCTTTTTATTCGAAAAGATATGAACAGTGGTTGTTCTACATAGCCCTTGTAAATGTCTAGTTGACAAATGTCTAATTACTTGAACAATACTTCGTAATACTACAACACTACTGTTCTTTTCCAAGAGAAATTTATTTTAGTTCATTTTGTATTTCATCTTCCATTTTGAAACACATTCCTCAATATACTCATGAATAGATTTGGACTTCTGGGAAAATGACCGATTGTAGTATATATATAGTCCATCCAATGTGACAGTGTTCGAGTAGGAACACGGTGACCTGTGTGCGGTCAAACTGCTATTTTTCACAGGATGTTTTTGGTAGTCTATTACATGGACCCACTTTATGTCCAGTTGCTCATTTTCAAAAATGTTTCCAACAGTGTTTTGGGTAGAGTTCACACTGATGGTGCATTAATTTTCCAACTTTTTCAGATTGTGTCATTATGGTTTTCTTGCTTTAGCTTCATACATGTAGTTGCCTTTGAATATTACATGTATGCCCAATCAAAATTATAGGTCTGGTATTTAGACTTTATTTATTATCTCCCAGATCTACAGGTTCACTTGCACTTGGCTCTGATGCACCTGTAGTATCATCTGTTTGGTGTTTTCTGTTTGCCCTTAGCCTTGAACTTGGGAGAGATAAAACTGTAGTTCAGCAAAGGATTTCCTCGTTCCTGCTCAGAGATATTATTGATACACTAGTAACTACATGTACACGTAGTATAATTTTGTGAACTGTAAAATGTGAATTACCTTGTTTCCAGTGTAGGAAATACACTGGGGCTAAGGGCGATTTAGCCCCCCAAATTAACAAAATAGCCCCCTACAATATATTTTTTTTAAATTAATTTTTTTACCCTGCTTGTCTCCCTAGTTAGTAACTATTGTGACTACATGTACCTGTGAAGTGTAGGACTATTAATGTTCCCTAATGAGGGGAAAATCCCTATAGACCGAGGGTCCGATAGGCGATAGACTAAAGATTTGTATAGTTCCAACCAGCATATTTCATAGAGAAAAATCACAAATCTGGGCTTGAAAGCAAGAATAGCAGTTGTAGTTATAGCACCTACCTCCCCCTCTCTTCCTTCATTTTATTTCTGCAATTGAAACATCCTTCTAAGGCAGATTTTTAGACGCACGAAGTATATGTATGGCTGCTATCATTGAGCAGGACCCAGCTGGTCTATCGGACTGTATCCAGTAATGAACTGCACCATCTTGGACTTTGCTTTTTATTTTTGATTATTATTATAATCATTATTATTATAGTCAGTATTATTATTATTATTATTATTATTATTTTAATTATTATTATTATTTATCATTATCTATTATTATTATTATTATTATTCATATTATTTATTATTGATTATTTATTTATTATTATACTTATTCATTATTATTATTACACTTGTATTATTATTTGTTATTAATTCTATTGATATGCATAATATTTATATTATTTATTATTTTTATTACTGTTTTACTATTATTATCATTTTTTTTGGTTCATTATTATTGGTCACTGTGTCGTTATGTGTGGGACCGCCTCTTTGCCGTTGACCCTAGGCACCCCCAAATATTATGTACATTTTGTTCTTTTTTTGCATTGTAAAACCAATTATTAACTCAAAAGAGTAGCTTATCAGAAACCAACAAAAGTATACAATTTCTGAAAGGCTGTATATCTTCAGACGCTCTCAATTCATATCCCAATCGAGTTCAATGTTGGCTTGTGCAGTCCCCGGGTCAGGTGTGCTAAAAATATTCAAGGATAATATCACAAAAAGTTATAGTTTTTGTCTTGATACTGATGACAACTCTATTACACTGTGTCAGTATTAAGTCATGGCTCTAAAATTGCATGTTATATTAGTGGAAACCAAGCACCAACGCCTTTTCAGCTTTAGAAAATGTATGGCGCCTCGCGGTTTAGCTATATTTTCAGATGGGGGTGAACCAGCGATGTGACAAAATATTGTAAAATAAATTGTGTTGTTGCAATTGTTACAAAAACATTTAATTTACTACTAATTAATGAACAATTATATAAGACCGTTACTAAATTTAGAGACGTTAAACAGCGATAGATTTTATTGTTTAACTAAATGCGATCAGCAGAGTGTACTTTAAAAATTTCAACAAACCCCAATGTAGGCGCCTCCGAATGCTGAACATACATGTGTGTTCCTTACATGCTAGTACTATCATTTTTCATAACGCTGTACAACTGTCATAATGGCAATTGCAATAAAGCTACCACGGGGCTTACACCAGTCATTAATTGAAGTCATTAATGACCCACGAGACTATTATTCCCTCTTTACCTACTTTGACGAAATTGTGAACGTAGCAACATGCTCGTCAAGTTCAGTTCAGATGCTACTCATTCATAACTCCGAAGATCAGCTTTATCTGCGTGCACAATCCAGTACCGGGACAAACACCAAGAATGAATACACGGTCGACATTGTCGCACATTTCTTCCACTAGCTAGATGTACACTCACTCCGCTCCTCAGCCGCCGCTTATTCCTCCTCCCCGCCTTATCCCATTCAGAGTTTACCCTCCCGTTCACACAACTTTTGCATTTTTTGCGTAATTTCTGCAAACTAAGGGGTATATGCAAGATTGCTTATCAGATTTCAAAAGTCAGAGTGAATTTTGCTGCAGAATATGAGCCTAAGAATTTCAGTTAATGATTGGATAAAGGATAGCTACTGATGCAGTCAAGTTTAATAAGAAGAGGATGAAAAAATGTAACCACCACCAGGTATTTGGGGGTCCCACCATACGACACATGACCTATTACTAAAGTACTAAAGATGATCCTTGTTACAGTTGAAGATCACGTAGTGATATTTTCATAATCTTCTTCTTACCTCTTTTTTCATGTTTTTGGTTGATCATGACCCATGAAAATATCTTCTTGAGAGCATACCAGTATCTCACGAATTGTTAATGACCACATGTAACTTTCTGTGATCATGTCCCATTACAATATCTCGCAGGCAAAACCTTTTTATTGTGATCAGTCATTTGTGACATCATCTATGACATCATTTATGAAAATCAATTTTTGTCAGTATATCAAAAAACGAACTGGAGTCTAAAATGGGATCACATAGAGTTCAAGGCAAGGGTCAACTTCTGGACCGTACCTGTACTATTTCTGTGCACATGTATAAAAATAACATAATTAAAACAAAAATACAAAATAATAATTTATTCAAACATAATTAAATTCTATTATAATTGTAGATTTGTACTCATACATTACAGTCTGTATCAGCTTGACATGCCACAGTATGTGTTTGCCAATGCAATAATTGTGAAAAGACCAGACATATTCATTTTCTAAAAGTGAATTCTTGAAAGGAAAACATATACATGTAGCTTCCTTCTTCCATTTTCTCCTACTTTCTCTAACACTTACATTTTCACAATTCTTCCATTTTTCCCAGTTTTCCATAATTTTCTAACATTGAAATGCTTGTTTCTTAAAGTCAGTACTTTTTTCCTTCAGTTTCTCTCACCAGTTGATTTTTGTGTTAACTAACTCTGGTTGTGTATGATTGTCACATAGCCACTGATTTTCACTCGATATAGAAAACACTACAAAACAATTTCATAGATTATGAATGAGTGATTTTTCCACACTGGTGAGCTATCAAATGTTGGAATATCAATTATTATTATTATTCTTGGAAATCTCTGAAATTCAGTTTTTCTTCTGTGTCAATTTCATTCATTTTCTGTAGTGCAAAAACTCTGACCAGTGTGATTAGCAGTCATACTGGAACTCTTTTACTTATGTGTTGCGGGCACAATTTTGAAACCACAACATGTAGGGACAGTGATTTTCCGCAATAACGGAAAATGAACGGAATTTCCGGAAATCACAACTTGAAACGGAAATGAGTTTTCAAAAGGAAAATCACAGAAAACCTCTTTTTTTTCCTCGAAATTGTTACTTTTTGAAAGGAAAAAACATGAAACTCAGAACAAAAATTAGAAAAAGTTGACACAAAAGCACAGAAACAACGGGAAGGTATTTGTTTCAAGTTTTATGTAAATGGAATTGTCATTTTTTTCATGTATACAAAGTCTGTGGTAAAACGGAATTTCCATTTTTCAGACAAGTTGAAACGGAATTCCAGATTTTTGGAAACGGAAAATCACTGTCCCTAAACATGTACCCCTTCAATAAGTTCCAGACAGTAACACAAGTTGTTAAATTTCATTTTTAGCAGCAGGACAGCCTTCAGTAAATCACTCATGAAACTAGTATGGAAACCGTGATTTTCCAATTCAAAAAATGGTCTTTTCCATTTCTGAAAACCTTCTGTTTCAACTTATCTAAAAATGGAAATTCCATTTTGTCATAGAAAATGTACATACATGTGGCAAAAACATGAATTCCGTTTGGCAAAGGTGAATTCCATGAATTTTGACATGAAAAGTAAAGAATTAAACTGGATTTTCTGTTTTGATTTACCAATAAATGGAAAATCACCGTCCTACTTGTGGGCCTACTGTAGGTGGTTAACATTAAATATTTTCATGTAAATTTGAGATTTTATCAAAGACTTTTGATAAAATGGGAAAAAATCATGTACACTTTTAAAATGTATTTGTGGATATCTATTTTCAAATATCTTTTGTACAACATGCATACGTGTAAAAAGTTAAATAGCTTTTCGAAGTTGACACTACATGTACACTTCAAACGTTTGGAATGTTAACTTCCTGGGTTCGACGCTATACGACACTGGTGTTCATTCAGAGACGACTCAATATGCACATGGTTGACTTTAAAGGGAATATAAACCCATGCTTTCTTATAAAATTTTATCATTATATTTATTTTTTGAATTTATACTAATTAAAAATGTGTAATTTTGGGGACAGATGCATTAAGCAATAAAACTCCACTGTTAATCCAGTGTTTGACCTAATTTTTTTGCCATATTTTCTGGGCTTCTGTAGAAGCCTGTCGTCTCTGAGTGTGCAATATACTGGGCTTCTGTACAAGCCCGTCGTCCCCAAAGGGTTAAAGACACAAGCTAAAATTGTGGAACTTCAATTGAAAATAAATCTGTCAAACTTTCATATTTGAGCTGCATAATAGCATTAAAATGGACAAATAAACATCCTAGCAAAAGTGTGGAAAGTTATGCTGTCACTGGCATGGTATGCATGAATAAACATTTACCACTCGGGGCCAAGTATAAAATAGTCCGACCTGTAAAAGAGTCTATGGGAGGAAATGCACAAGGTCAGAAGAAGGTCACAGTGGAAACTATGATCACTCTGAAGTAAAAATTTTTTCAGGGCTTCATTTTTAGACCTTATCAAAGGCACTTAGAGCATGGAGGATTATGTAGCTCAGATTTTCTAAACTGTGGCCATTGTTAACTTGTGGCTTTAAGAGTTAATTTCAGCCAACAACCCCACATCAGTGGCTTGTCAGACATGTAAATGTGACACCAAGGAGCTTCAATCAAACACAAGCTCCATGGTAATATGCGACATGTGTGCATTGATCAGCTTAATTTGGTAAACATTATATTGTAGACACAAGTCAGGAAGTGTGCCCTTTGTAACAGGAATGTAGAGGAAAATTGAAATGTGGAAATCTGCCGCAAGACGATCTTGTTGATATGTCTTGAAACCCTCCGATAACCCCCATCAGATAGCATAGAATTTGCGTAGCAGCTACGCCTTTTCGCCATCTTAAACTATTCACACAGCAACCAAAAAGGTGGAGTCACTACTCACCTTGCGAGACCGGAACAGGAAGTGTATATTTGTACGCGCGTTTGTCTTTTGTTTTTCGGTGCGGATGTTGGTGAACTTCGCATGCATCACTGCACAACGAGTAGCAGAGACGGCTTAACTCATTCAGACAGGAGGTGGAGCGTGTCAGCTACTCCTTTTCGCCGGCTCTAAAATACCTCCGGAGGTGTTTCAGAGCGGGCTCAGAGCGGGCGTACTTAATACTCCTTTTTGCCGGCTTAAACCATTCAGACAGAAAGTGGAGGAGTAGCAGAGCCGGCTCAGAGCCGGCAAATTTGGGCTATCTGAACGGGGTTTAACTTCTATCATCTGACCCAAGGTTCTCTCAAAAATAGTTTGATCATCAACTCATACAGGTAGGATATGACTTATGATCGTTATTTTTGATCTACAGTCAAACCTGTCTATAGTGGTCACCTCTCTGTAGCAGCCAACCTGTCTATATAGTGGCCACAAAAATGATTCCCCAGAAGAAAAATCATGTGTTAAAGAAAACCTGTCTATAGCAGCCACCTGTCTATAAAGGCCACATTTTTGTCTCTCTTGGGTGGTCACTATGCATGTAGACAGGTTTCACTGTATTCTGAATACGTATGTTTGCTGTTCTCCAATGTTTTGGATTCTGTAGCTGTACTGCCAGTAGACCACCTTTTTGGGAGGGGGAGGGGAAAGGGGTTGGTAAAAGGAGGAAGGGAAGGAGATGCAATAGTTTGCAAATTTTAGGTTAATTTTGTTGCTGAAGATATTGAGTTGTATTTTTTTTCACTCTCCTGCTCCTCCTACTCCTGCTCCTGCTCCTGCTCCTGCTCCTCCTCCTCCTTCTTCTTCTCTTCTCTTCTTCTTCTTCTTCTTTTCTTCTTCCTTCTTCCTTTCTTCTTCTTCTTTTTCTTCTTCTTCTTCTTCTTCTTCTCCTCCTTCTTCTTTGCTTCTCTTTGTCTTCTTCTTCTTCTCATCCTCCTGAGCCTTCTTCTTCTTTGCTTCTTCTCCTTCTTCTTCTTCTCCTCCTCTTCCTCCTTCTCCTCCTCCTCCTTTTCCTTCTCCTCCTTCTCCTTCTCCTTCTCCTCCTCCTCCGTCTCCTTCTCCTCCTCCTCCTCTACCTCCTCCTCCTAAATAACAATAGGGTGATTCCATAATACTTCTGTGTGTTATTTTTACAATATTTTTTTTAATGTGCTGTCTTAAAAGATAAGGAAGGAAGGTTTGTTTTGTTGTCATGACATAGTACTTGCAGAAGGCAATGCCCACTGGTAGTCCTTGGATATCTTGAGCAATTACTTTATGAAATAGAAGGAAAATAGATACAGGATGTATGACCAATAGGCCGATATGACACTTAATTTTTGCCACTGTTTTATTCAAAATGCCGAATTCTCTCTGCAGACCACCTAGATATATAACCTCCTGTAGGCTTACTGAAAATGGCCATAAGACATCTTAAATTTTAGAAGTATGTCTAGGTGACTTAAAATATAATCTAAATATGTCAATATTTCTGGTATGGAATATCCCCAAATTGCTGTTTCTCATCTTTGTGAATCAGTTAATCTTCTGATATCAACTTACTGTGTTACTAATAATGCCTTTAACCCAATAAAACCCATTCTTTGCTGTACTTTAGCTTCTAGCCCAAGCTGTACATCTCTCGTCTACCATTAAACATCACCAGGTAGAAGGAGCACTTAAGCGTACTCCCGAGAGAGCACTGCCGATCTTCATGACATCTTTATGATAGTTGATCTTGTCTCTCCCCCGTACATTTAAACAAACAGATGAATTTTCAAAAAGGCAGCATTACATTGTTGTTTTTTCCCCTCTCGTTTGCCTCAGTGCAGTACTCACGTCAGATGCGCTTTTTAACAACGATGTAATTGCGAATCAATCACGAGAGACACGCGGGCCCGTTTGACAATGTTTACGTAGGGAGACAAAAGCACATTTTGCCAGGAAGTGAATCGCGGATTGAAGCATAAAAAGAGGGTATTAAACAGATTGTGTTTTCAAGTATGTTAAATGCATCATTCTGTTGGAAAGAAATTGCATCATTGATTTCAGTTTGTTCAAGTTTAAGTGCTTAATTGGGGTGATAATACTTTGATGATTATGCTTTGGTTAACTTTGCTGATGTGTGAGTGTGGTGTCTTTGTTTTTTAGATGCATGGGAAATATGGAAAGACATGAAAAATAACCTGTAGTGACAACATAAACTGTTTTCTTGCTGTTCAAATGATCTGAAAGCCGATGAGATTGTTTGAATTTTTTTGGGGCAAATTTTGAAGTTTATTTGTCCAGATTTTCACCAAAACTACATTCTACCCAAAGGTTCTATGAGAGATGTTAATTCATAATCACATTGTGAATGATTAATGCTGATTTTATTCATTTTGTCATGCAAATCTTGAATCCAGTCTTTAAACTTTGATGGTAAATTTAGACAGTGACCATGGGTGCTTGAATATGAACATTGATATGTTTTTACACGTTAGTCATCTACATGTAGCATTATACATGTACCTATTGGACAAACTACATGGAACTTGACTGTACATTATCTAAATTTAGTTAAAAAATAGAAAACCACCATAAATATTGTAAAATGTCGGTTTGGGTAAAAGTTTTAAAAGATTGTAATTCCTATCTTATTGGTAAAACTCCAGTAAAAACGTTCCTGGCTTAATTCAAATTAACAAAATTCCCATGTTGCAAATTATTAACTTTTAACTGAGCACTAATGTCTGAGTCAAGACCATGCACATTGGTTATGATTATGATGGGGGGGGGGGTGGGTGGGGTGGCATTTATTCTCTCTGCATGGTATCATTGAACTCTGTGTTTTCATTGAACTACATGTTTTTAATCCCTTTCATTTAATAATTAGAATGAAAATGTCCGCCTTGGACTATTTAACATAACAATGTCAGAACTGTGATACTTGGTATTTGTAACTTGTTTGTCGTGCCAATGCCAGTAACCAGCGTTAGCTCGGTGGTATTGTCGCAGCCCGGATGGCTGTAGACGACGGGTTCGAAACCTGGTTCATTTTTTCTGACATTTTTGTTAAAATTATAGATCTGCAGTTGCGATCTAAAATACAGAGAGAGACAAATGAAAAATCTATTACATCAAATTTTCACCTCTCTGAATAATCCCTTTCATTTAGTAATACATGTTTTTAGTTGGATCGGAAGATGAACCTAGCTTGTCCCACAACTGTAATTTTGCTAGAAGTAGACTCATTGGCGACTTTATAGGACGCGGTGAATCGTTACAATTGCATTCCACCTGAAAGCATTCAGCCTGTCTCAATCTCATAAAAGCATGTAATGCCACTTTTATAATATTCTATCCGATAAAAGTAATTACTGGCAAGTGTTGCCCGAATATTTTGTGTTTTATTCATGTGTTCATTGATATACGTGCACTTGAAAACTCTATTTTGAAGAACCAGTCAAATACAAATTATTAGATATGGGATAACTCAGGGAAAAAAATTAAAATTTTCTTTTCCTGTTTCAGTGCTTTCCAGATATTCTTTTGTATTGATTAGTATTGAACCCTATATAGCAATTTACGGGGACTCTTTAACACATTTCGGGGGTTCTTTTGCCATTTCTGGGGCGAAATCGCCCCGAGCCCACATATTTTTATTTCCTAGGATAACTTCCAAGCTGACCTAACAGTCTGACTGCAGTGGGATCCTCAGCGCTAGGTCTTGGCATTTTTTCTACTAGCCATTTGGGCCGGTAACCTTGAAAAGGTACCTGCCCGAAAGGAAATGTACCTGCCTAAATTTAACACAACTCAACATTTACAAAAATTTTACCTGCCAGCCAGTCAGATCACTATCATTTTTTGCCCACCTGATGCCAAAATAGGTACTAATGTAAACCTGCCAACTGTCCCTATTTTCCAGGGACAGTCCTTATTTTTGGCAAAAGAAACAGCACTTTTTACCCATTTTTATACGCCCGGCTACGGGACGTATTATGGTACCACGCTCGGTGTCTGTCTGTCTGTCCGTCTGTCCGTCTGTCCGTCCGTTAACTTTTCCTTGTAAACGCCATAACTTCAGTTTAACTTAACCTAGCCTCATATAATTTGGTGTGTATGATACTAGCATGTATCCCAGGAAGCCTATTGATTTTGTGGTTGAAAGGTCAAAGTCAAGTTCACAGTCACATATTTTCATCCTTACCCTTATGTGGAGTCTTGTATACGCAATACTTCAGTTTAACTTACCAGGCTCATTATTTGTGTGTAATGATACTAGCGATGGATGCCCAGGATAGCCGTATATGATTTTTGAGTGGAAAGGGCAAAGGTCAAGGTGTGTTCGATCTTTGACCTTGTGGAGATCCTTGTAAGACGTGATTAACTTCGGTTACACTTAAACCAGGCTCACTATAATTTGGTGTGTATCATACTACTGCATGGATAACAGAAGCCCTATTGATGAGGTAATTTAGATTTGGCATGGAAGGTCTAAAGGTCAAGGTCAGCAGTGAGAGCAGTGTATTATACATCTTAACACCTATGTGAAGTCGCATGTAAACGCGATAACTTCAGTTATTAAGCGTTAACCTTAGGCTCAAATAATATGTAGGTGTGTTGAATACTAAGATAGGAATGGCAGGAAAGCCTATTGATGTTTTGAGGTCAAAGAAGTCAATTGGTCGAAGGTCACAGTGAGACATTGTTTTCATTTTCCGCGTTTATCAGGCAAGGACGTATTATGTGCACTCAGCCAAAAGCGACATTCATAATCTTATTTATACATCATCATCTGTTTTGAATTTGCTGTCTTGAGATATATATATAACAAATATGTCTGTAGTAAAATATGGATATTGACAGAATGTCCGCTATATTATTGTATTTTCACCCCCATTTTTCCCTATTTATGTTAGCAGGCTTGGCAGCGTAGTAATGATGCCAGACATAGACTTTGTAGTGTTGCAAATTACAGTTTGTCTAAATATCCAGTAATGCCTTACTGCAGAGAAGGTAATGTTTTTGATTAAAGAAGAGGATTTTATACTATTAAGTTCTGCTGTCTATGTTCCTTCATCTGGTGTTGCTGAAAATTGAAATGGTTAAGTTACGAAATGTGTGCACAGCACGGTAAGTAACTGTGAATCATCAAATTAAGCCTCACCTGTTTATACTCCTAACTAATATTTCATGATTGCGAGAGGAATAGTATCACTCAAATAGACGGTAAAGTTAATCTTGAGTCATTGTCAGATTGCTATCAGGGATGGTAACTGTGGGTAGGCGCATCAGTTCGAGTAGGGGCAAGACAGCTTTTTTTCGTAAATTGTTAGGCATGTGCTAAATTGTTTATTTGTATTTCCGCCCTTAAACGTATTGAGGAAAAATTGTCAAACACGAGCTACGATGCGAGGCAAATTTGGGGACGTCTCTTTATTCGACAACCTCATCAATGATCAGAATTACAATAAACTTCACCAACCCCATCGAGACCAACCCTCCCTGTCATGCATTGGCATAGGTAGGGTAGAACACGGAGCATGCACAGGTGCGCACGTGAACACTCTAGAGCAAAGAAAGATTGCTCTGACTGAAGCTATTCGAGCAGCGAAAAGGTAACCATCAACGGTCAATTATGGTGTAAGCACTTGTGGCACAGGGTACGCTGTTTTTGCGAGATTGCCTGAATTAGATTCGTGGACGGCTGCCCCGATCGTTCTCGGAACCCGAAGAAGGGAAAAGATGCAAAATTGCTTTGGGGGATTTCCACCTGGTATATTGTGTATAGGCCCTGTTACAAACATGTTTCTGCAACTGTCACTCAATGCGATGACAAATTTGGAACAATTTAATATTTTTTGAATTCGTATAATTGTTTAACCTGTTACAGTCGAGGCAGGATGGTACAGTGCCCTCTTTTAAATCAAATAACAGAATGGGATTCTCAGTTCTCCCAATCACATATATACCCAATATTCGCCGATTTCACATTTGATATCAACATCCTGGAATTCTTTTTTTTTTTAGATTTGCCTACTGCCGGGCTGACTGTGAGTGATAGCGGCATCATTGATTTGATACAGCCAATCTGTAATTTTATTGCCTATTTTTTCATTAACTAGCTCTGTCTGGCTTGCGAGAAAGGTTCCATTTCAATAAGTATAATTAACCCCTTGGGGACGACGGGCTTGTACAGAAGCCCAGTACATTGTACACTCAGAGACGACGGGCTTCTACAGAAGCCCAGAATATATGACAAAAATTTCGGTCACACAGTGGATAAATTGAAAAGTTTTATTGCTTAATGCATTTTTCTCAAACATTACACATTTTTAGCTAGCATTAAGTAAGAAAATAAATATTGTGAGAAGAATTTTGTTTTAAAAAATGGGTTTATATTCCCTTCAAAATCAACCACATGGAAATCGCGTCGTCTCTCAATGAACAACAGTGCCATATAGCATCGAGCCCAAGGGGTTAAAAGTCTGACTTCATCCCTAGTGTAAAAAAAAAATAGGTGAAAGTACACTGTATGTAATTGCAAAATCCTAAATACGACAGCTTTTCAGATATCACACCTTTTGATGCACACAAATGAGATATCAGAAATATAAACAAGTCGACAAATTGAGCATGCTATACACTGGGATAAATCAGTATGGTGCACTCAGTGATTGCCTGGTTATTCTCACAATGCAAAGTTATGTGATACAATACTGCCATTATTTTCTTCTTGCAGTTCGTACACGACGTCAATTCATCAATGCATAATGGAAATGAATTACATTTCCTGCTTTCAGCCATTGAAGATGATTTGATTTTGATATGACACACATTCTCCATAGACCCCAGCCTAAGAAATCTCGTACTTTGTCCTCGATGGGTTAAAAAGAGAGGGAACTGCCAAGTAACAGGAATAAGTTAAGATATGTTTTGACATTTTGTTTGAAAATTATGGTAAATGGTGATGAAGAAGACCTAGATAAAGTGTAGGCCTACTACGTAACACTTACCCTAAATTGCAGTACATGTATGTATTGGTTCTGTTTAGGGAGAAATGACTGTTACCCTAAAATCAAAGAAGATAACAATGACACTGACAGAGAGACAGAGAGGAATGCATTCAAATACCACTTTTAGTTGTTTGTGTGAATGTTTGTTGCATAACTTTCCATTCCTGGCCATACTACACCATATTGTAAAGTGTAAAGGTACTGTAAGATTACAAAATGTTGCATACTGTTAATTTCAAGGAATTTCTGTACTTTTTTCTGTTACAAAAGTACAGTACTATTCGGCTCCCTGTTTGAGTAGGAAAATAGAAAAAAAAAATCTTCAACAGGAGATAACAATCACCTACTATGTGATTAACAGTGCTGAATCAAAAAGGTTGACTGATTTTAACAGACTGCTGTGAAAACCCATCACCATTTGAAGGTTTGTAGGTTTTAGATAACATTTTTATGTCATTTTGTGGAGCAGAAGTAATATTCTACCATAAACATTAGCATGTGGGTGCTATTAAAGGCAGTGGATCTCTTTTGCATGCCCAAAAATTAACAATGTGTAAATGCAATGACATTTAGAAGAAAATGCCATCTGGGAACCTTTAGCAAAATATAGGAGCTAGAAACTCAGTTTCAGTGGAATTATAGTGACGTTAGACCCTGATTTCAATATTTTTCTCGCAAGAAAACAAAATCCTACCATAGAACGTACACTAAACGGCTATTGTTTTTCTTTTGCATTTTTCAAATTCTAGACGATCAGTGACCCCCAGATTTCACAGACATGCCCTTCATCAATAGCCTAAGGGCATGGGTTATCTTTTCTTGGTCTGTGGGGATGTTTGCAAATGAGATCCACTGCCTTTAATTCAGGGAATCACAGACAGTATCTTCAAAGAGCTATCAAATATTGTTTTTAAGGTTAAAGGTTAGTGACATGATTGGGAACACTTGAAAATGCCTCAAGAACCAAATGAGTTGAAATATATACCAACTATACACTACAGGATGGACTTCTCCCACCTGGGAAGATTGTCTGTAATGTGTTTACTTCAAGAGGAATCAAGCAATAAACATAATGGAGTACTTAATATTTAATCTGGATGATAAAATAAGCCCCATAGAGAGGCCACACACCAGGTTTCCGTGCTACGAGTGATATTAAGATTGTTTATTTTAAAATGAGTCAACGTTTGACTACAAGATTTTCACAGGAGAATCCTTGCATAGTTTACTTGATTCTAGAGTAGTTTCAGCCCAAGTTGAGGACTACCCCCAATCATGTCATTTACCTTTAACTGAAACCACCCATATTTCTTGGTACGCTATGTTTATCAATTCTGCAAATCAATGAAATACTATTACACAGTCAACATTACTTTACTAGTACATACAACTAGTTAACATAGTAGTGAAAAAAACAAACAACAACTGACATCACAATATGAAAGTACATTGTACAATTACAGCTGTGCTTGTGAGAAACTGTAGTGTTTTGTTCTTAATGAACACAGAGTACCAAGCTAATTAAAGATAATACTTGCCTCTCTTACATGTATTTCATGAAGCTCATGAATTATATTTCCACAGCAATATAATTGATCCATTGTTTGTCAGTTCACAGTATCTTATGTACTAGTCTCGGTTCCAGACCATGTGACTTTTCCCATCCCCAGAGTACTAGTACGCTCCCTCTCTGACTTTTTCTACCTTCACTCTGCCTAGTCATGACCTCACCACAAGCCACACTAGTCTTAGTTCAAGATAGTTAATTGATGATAGTAATCTCTCTGGTATATAGGATAAGTTCTTACATAATCTCTCTAGTATATAGGATAAGTTCCTACGTCTGGAAGCCAGACTACTTATGTACATGCAATTAATAGTGGTGTACATTGCATTCACATCCAAAGCAAGTTGATTACATGTATACCAAGCAATATTCAACTTAGATACTTCGAAATATTTCCTGCAAATACTCGTATTTCCAGAATACACACATTCATGAACAAAACCTAGCGCTCACGAACCACAATTAGGAATGTACTTTTCTGGAGTGATTCCAATTCATTTATTAAATCGGTTATATTTTTAGTTACAATAACCCAGGAGATGATCGGGTTGTACAGAAGCACAGTACATTGCAAACTCAGGAACAATAGGCTTGTAGAGAAGACCAGAAAATATGACAAACTTTTCAGTTAACTATTGGATAAATGGTAGAGTTATATTACTGAATGTCTCAGTCCCATAAAGTACACATTTTTTTTTTTTAACCAGTTTAAGAAAATGATATGTGTTATGTGGCCAACTTTCCCCCATCTCTTGTCTTTCACCTCACTTCCCCTTCCCGTTACAGTTTCAGTCGATCAGACAAGTTTTTTTTTTGTCATTTTGCTTCATAATTGTTACCCCAGACATTAGGAAACATCAAACGTACTGAAAAGTGTTTGTAGTGACAAATTATGGTATGATGTTTGAATTATAGAATAACATGTAGTAGTATGTACCACCCCCCCCCCCCCACCAACATTTTTTGAAGTAATTTCTCAAAAATGGGAGAGTTTCAGAGCAAGCCATTGTTGGGGCATTGACAGAACAGATCATGTAGGTCTAAAAACATAATTGCCAAAAATTTATTTTTTTACCATTTTTCAAAACTATACTTGGGCTTTAAAAATTGTGTTTGGGATTTGTAAGTCCACTACTTCCCTTCATTATCAATACCAAATGGTAGTTTAGTACTTACAAATGGTGTGTTGAAAGTTTGAGATCCATACGTCATGAATTTGTTGTTTTATGAGAAAATCTAATAACAATATGTTACCAGAATATTGTTCTTTCCGCGAGTTTAAAATTTAAATTTTGCTCAAATTGCAAATCGCAATGATGTGTACGTTCGCATGACCAGCGGAGAACACTGATTGGTTAAACGGCTAAACTCTGCGCGACCTTCGGATAATTTTGTAACGGCCCGTGCACGTTAACGTCACTGTAAATTTTGAAGTTTAAATGTCCAGATTTTCACCCAAACTATGCATTCTACCCAAAGGTTCTATGACAGGTGTTGATTTATACTTATCTTCACATTGTGAACGATTTGAGCTGATTTCATTCATTTTGCCGTTTTCTGATGTGCAAATCCCGTACTCTGTCTTTAAGATGTAAACATTCCATTGTGGTCCTTTTTTTCCTAATTTGTCATTTGTCAGCACTTATCAGTATCTCACTAGACACAGACTCACAGGGACACAGACCCACAAAGATGTGCACACAAACTCAGAGTACGAGGCACTCATACACATGCACAGAGGTTCTCACGTATACGTGTATTTGAACATGTACTGGACTCGCCGGTGTTTCCTTTTATATCAAGAATTCTGTTTAGTTATTGAATCATTTAA
>JZLH01S0012857.1:8582-19024 GCA_001188425.1 Eucidaris tribuloides
GATAATTCAAAATTGGTCGGCATCCGATGAGCCTGATCGGCGCATGCCCGGATATGCGAAAAGGCTTGGTCACAATAAAGCGCGCGATCCGCCCCGATTTATAGCCTACTCGGTCGCCGGCTAAATTTAGGCTCGACACAGAGCGATTCTTAAAGGCATGTTGGCGTAAGCCGTAGCGATGCTCGGCCGTCAGACCCTGTCGATTTCCTGTCGTCACCGATCGATTTAAGTCCAAACTTGGTCATGGCCCTGCCTTGCCCTTCGCCCTTGTCTTTTTCAGACACTCCCAACTTCTTCTTCCCCCCCAGTACCCTCGGTTTTCCTGATCAACTTTTGGCATATTGCTGAAATAACTACAGGAATAAAATACAAGCCTACTTGAAATTTACGTTTCGTAAATATGGCTGTTGTCTCATGCGAAATGCGCAAAGCGTCGAACAAGTGGTGACCGGAAAAAAGCCATAATGTAGAAAAACATATAATTAGACACCAGAATCATCAAAAATTGGTCAAGTGAACCATTTCTGACCCGAACATAGAAAGTGCGTTCGACCTTTTCATATGTTTGGGGTCTGTAGCGGCTTCATTTAACATCGGAACCATAACAAAGTATCACATTTGGAATCCCGAGGATTCCAAAAATGTATACTTTGTTATGTGTCCGATGTTAAATGAAGGCGCTACAGCCCAAAATATGAAAAGGTCAACGCACTTTCTATGTCGGGTCAAAATGGTTCCTTGACCAATTTTGATGATTCTGGTGTCTAATTATATGTTTTTCTACATATGGCGTTTTTCCGGTCACCACTTGTTCGACGCTTTGCGCATTTCGCATGAGACAACAGCCATATTACGAACGTAAATTTCAAGTAGGCTGTATTTATTCCTGTAGTTATTTCAGCAATATGCCAAAAGTGATCAGGAAAAACCGAGGGTACTGAGGGGGAAGAAGAAGTTGGGATGTCTGAAAAAGACAAGGGCAAGGGCAAGGCGGCCATGACCAAGTTTGGACTTAAATCGATCGGTGACCGACAGGAAATCGACAGGGCGACGCCCGAGCATCGCTACGCCTTTACAGTCCAACATGCTCTAAGAATCGCTGGTCGATGCCTAAATTTAGCGGCGACCGAGTAGGCTATAAATCGGGCGGTCGCCGCTTTATTTGTGACCATAGCCTTCGCGATATCCGGGCATGCGCCGATCAGGCTCCATCCGGATGCCGACCAATTTTGAATTCACCCGCCCAGTGACCGACCGATCTCCCAGCGGCAACCGTTCGGCAACAGGGTGGCGACCGGGTGGCGACTGCTCAGCAGCCTTTGATTTAGCGGCTTCGACTTTTGACCTGAATAGTTCGACAGCGACTGCTCGATTAGGTCGGTGCCCGGGCTGCGCCTACCCGAGCACCTGGCGTGCTTTGGGCGGCGAGTAAAATCGAGCAGGCGCCGCTAGAATTTTAACTCCGGGCTAAAACTTCAGCGGCGACCGACCGATATGCCCTAAAAACCAGCGGTGCCTGGGCGGCTGCCGCCCGGTAACCGGGCGAAATTGGGTAAAAACTCGCAGCCCGGCCGCCGAGCAGGCCAATTTTTGTATTTGTGACCACAATGTCAGGCACTCCTCAGCGTGCTCCACAGGAGACAACAGCTAGATTTTTGTTCAAATTTCTCTAAAAGGCCACATGTATTTTTTTTTTTACAATTTTCATTCAATAAACAGCCAAAAGCACAGGAGAAAGCCAATGAAGCAGGGGGGGGGGTAAGGAGAGAGCTGTATTGTTAATGATCGCAGTGGGACAACCACATAAATATAAGCAGGTTGCCAGTAAAAAATATTCCCGGAGGAGCCTGTGGTCCGCCGCCAGTACGCATTTATACCTGCAGGGTCCTATCAATCACCGGCGGGCTACCGGCTGATTTCTTAAAAATCGTCCGATGGCCGGTGGGAGACCGCCAAATCGCCCGATGGCTGTTGGGAGACCGTCCGCGAATCGGCTAGTCATCAGTCGGTTACTGCCCGGTCGCCGCGCGGAGACGCTCCCTCGATTTTGCCCAGTTTTGACTTAAATCGATAAATCGATCGGTGACCGACAGGAAATCGACAGGGCGCCGCCCGAGCATCGCTAGGGCTTTTCAGCCCACTCAAAATGCTCCAAGAATCGCTGGGCAATGCCTAAATTCCAGCGGCGACCGAGCGGGCTATAAATCGGGCGGTCGCCGCTTTTATTTGTGACCGTAGCCTTAGGTATAGTCGAAATTTGTAAACAACGATGACAGTTTTAAAGCAATTATGGTACATAATTACGAATCAATGACATGGTTATGTTGGACTCTATAAATATGAGAAAATATCACTATCCTTACTACAACTTCACAACTATCCGAGACGCTGCAAATATCCCAATAACCGATACGCTAAGGAATTGTTATAGTCGTTTGTTGTCATTATATGGCTCTCTTCAATGGTATGCATGACGTCACAGTCTGTTTCATGGATGCGCGCACATCTTTAATACGATTAAGCCAATGTCTTTCTTAGCTGAGGCCTAACTGCAAACGAGTGGCGTTCCTCCTTTAGCAAAGTATACTGACATTATTCACACGTTGAACTGATGTATTTGACACAAATCCGAAGAAATTGCTCGATTTTTACAAAGAAAATTAGCAAAGGCCAGAGTTATTAGATACAAGTTGACTACCTCCCACTACAAAGAAAACTCTCCATGTTTTTCATATACATGTAGTTGAAATGTTTACTGCTTAAGGCAAGTGTCATGCTGCCATCTGAGGTCTGATGACAATGATGTGACGTAACAACCGTTTGAAATTTGTGCGCACGTCGTCAACTTCTATGAAGCGCTGTAACCTAATTGCTTTGTGACTCTAAATTGTCCCTGAGTTACGGTTAGGGATAGTTGCAATTCGAAAACAACGATGACAGTTTTAATGGAATTATAATACATAATTACGAATCAATGACAAGATTTGTTGGACTTCATAGATATGAGAAAATATCAGTATCTTTGATACAACTTCACTACTATCCAAGACCCATGGAAACTTTCCTATAACTGTTCCCTGCAAGGAGATGTTATACCTCAGTACATTACAGTAGTCGATTGTTGTCATCTTATGGCTCTCTTCAATGGTATACATGACGTCACATTCTATTGCATGGCTGCTCGCACATTGAGCCAGTGGCTTAGATTTAAGTTAAACACAAATCTGCTGCTGACCATCTCCGAATTCATCATGACATCAATACCAAGAAATGTAGGACTACAACCTTTGAAGAAGTCAATTTGGAATCCTCAGTATTATAATCGTTAGTATTGGATGTTCAGTGTTGCCGAATATCCAGGTTATAACACAAAATGTATGGAAATGAAGACCATGTGTTTGTAATTTTGAAGGTCCAGATGACAAAAGTGGACCTTTTAACTGTCAGGCTTGAATTCAGCACTATTGATCATATTATTCTGAAACACTCTATTAACCACTGTGATAGGCTAACATTGTGGAGCTTCAATTTAAAAAAATTGTCAAACTTTGATATCTGAGCTACATAGTAGTGTTCAAATGGACAAATAAACACCCTAGAATACAAAAGTTTGGAAAGCTACACTGCCAATGGCAAGTTATACATGAATAAACAATAAAACTCGGGGCGAGTTTTATTAACCTAGGTGTACACACAGTAAGTCTATGGGAGGAAATGGGCAAGTGAATCTGGTCAACTTAAGATTTTCACTTTTTTAAAGCACTAAATAAATCAGGGCTTCATTTTTAGACCTCATCAAAGACACTGGTAGCATGGGGAATCATGCGGCTCAGATTTTTTTAACTGTGGTTAATGTTAGCTAATACCTTTAAAGGCACTGTATAACAGTGTTTTCAGTTTAAAAAAAACTGAACTGCATGATTCCCCATGCTACCAGTGTCTCTGACATGGTCTAAAAATGAAGTCCTGAAAAAATTGCAGTTTAAAACGATCATTAAGTGCTTTAAAAAAGTAAAAATCATTGAGAGACCATTCCAGCTTTCCCCCCATAGACTGCTGTGTTGCAGAATTTCCTATCGCCCGATAGGAAATTAATGTGCCAATTTGTATCTGCACATATTGTACTAGTGACAGCATAACTGTCCAATCTTTTGTGTTCTGAGGTGTTTATATGTCCATTCAAACACTGTCAGATAGCAAAGTTCGACAATTTTTTAAACGTGTCTTCCACAGTGTTATATAGTGTCTTTAAGCCATAGGCTAACAATGACCACAGTTGAAAAAAAAAATAGTGAGTTCCATAATCCTCCATGCTCGAAGAGTCTTTGATAAGGTCTAAAAATGAATCCCTGAAAAAAGAAATGTATTTCAAATTGATGATTTAGTGCTTAAAAAAGGGAAAATCTACGAGCACTCAAATTGACCGGATTCACCTGCCCATTTCCTCCCATAGACTTACTGTGTGTAGATCTAGGCTATTTAATCTCCACCGGAGTGCACATTGTTTATTCATGCATATCTTGCCAGTGGCAGCATTATTTTCCAAACTTTTGTATTCTAGGCTGTTAATTTGTCCATTTGAACACTTCTACGTGGCTCAGATGTCAAAGTTTGACTTTTTTTAATTGACGCTCCACAAAGTTATCCTGTTATTTTAAAATGAAATGCTTATACAGCATTTCATAATGCTCAAATGTTAGCCACTTTGCAATGTTTTAGAGTGAGGCAACATAACGTAGGAAGTGGCGATGTGTCATGCAATCTATGCATGATATCATATCCAATCTATACATGTTATTATTTCTTTTATTCCGTGATTTTTTTGTTTTCATTTCTCTGATGTCAAAATAAGGAAACAGTTTGCAACATAATACGTGCTTCGCCCAAGTAAACGGCAAACTGCGAATAATATTCTACAAACTTAGCAAAATAATTGACTAATGATTGGACACTTGAAGTTATGTGATAATCTATGACTAGTGACTCAGATATTTTATTCTTATCTGAATTTTATTTCATTGGAATGGTAGTAAATTCAAAAGTTAATATTCACATACTCTTACGATGATAGACATAACACATGATAAAATAACAATGGGGGAAAAATGGAGTTTGCGTTTCAATTTCCCCACAACCCTGGATCGTGCAAAATTTCCTCTGAATATAACCGACTTCCTTCCTGGTTTATTCTATATGTGACCGGGTTTTCTAAGATTTGTTTGTGTCCCAGCCAATTCTATTCTGCAAACAGGAGAGTCGATCCCTCTTTCGGATTGGGGTGGCAGATGTAAGACAAATGTCCCAATTTTCGGCGAGATCTGCTCCAAAATTGCAATATAGGATTGAAAATTGTGTACATGTAGTAGTATTTTTATGTAAAATCTAATTGTTGTGTAGTGTCTTGCGCTGCTTTTTACACGTATCTTTGCAGTATGTTTTATGAATTTTTCAAGTTGTCAAAATAATTGGAGGGGGACAAATCAATTGTCTGCCTCCCTCCCCTGAAAAAAAAAAATCATTGGGGTGGCGTCTGCCCCCGGCTGCCTCCCTTTCCCGAGGATCGATGCCCATGTCGGCAAATGATTACAGGTAAGATATGTAAGTTTTGTAAGATTTTTATTTACTCTTTCAACCCCCTTTCGGGGAACGAGAGTACAAACATGGTATATATAAACGATATACAAAACTTACACAAAACATTATGTTTGAGTACATATGCATGCATAAATAACTAAACAGGAATATAATATAATACATATTTACATATCAAAACGGTCTTGTTGTTTTACTAACCTACCACTACGAGTTCACATCTGTGGTCTAACTGTACTAGAAGCAATAAATGAATAAGATAAATACTCTTCTTCATTTGGTTTGAGACAAAATTCCAACATAATAGAGTGAGTAAACTTAGCTAAATTCTTCAGGACACAAGTTTTTCCAGTATTGAAAAGCGTTTCCATGAGCAATACACTAATTGGGAACTTCAAAGCACGGCGTATTCATTATGGTAACAAATTAAGCTTCTCTCTGTTTGGAAATAGTCACAAACAAACAAGTAGTGGAATTAGTCGCCGAGGTCAGAAGACAGGCAAAGTGTACATTTCAACATGTGAAATGTTAGCATCAAAACGGTCTTTGGCAACAGGTAGTGCATGACGGTGATCTACATCTGAATCTAGAAAGAATGATAACACCTTTCTGATGCAAGGTCTGTCAATAATTTTCATATCCAAGGTTACTTTTAAATATCCTATAATTTCTACCATACGATTTGACCAAGAAAGCGGTATTCCAGTCCTGACAGAACAGGTCTATATCCTGTTATCTCGATTTGACACGATTAACAACAATTTTCATGCATAAACCATTGCACTGCTCAAATCAGACATTTGAAAGCCCGGGGTGATTAAATGAATTCTCAATGGCTGGGAGAGTTAACATTATAAGTTCGTCTTATAGCTATACTTACCTCACATCACGTAGCCTAATCAGTGAAAACAGGGACCGAAAAACATGTCATCGATGGTTTTAATGCACAAACACGTTACAATGTCATATTACAATCAAAATATTAGACGGATATTCCCATTGTAGTCAACTGGAGTAGATAAGTCCAGCGGGAAGTTTGTTATGAATCGCTCATCGGCTCTTGTGACTGTATAATTCACTGTTTGAAGAGAAGTGCACTTTGTGGTCAATCAAACTTTCCCCGAGGGGTGGCTAGGGCAGTAGATGTTGGAGGGACGGTCGTCGGTCTTGTCCTTCTTAAGAGTTTGCATCTGAACTTCATAGAAATAAACACTCAGCACCATTTGCTCCTTTACCCATAACACCTTCGCTTTACTATCACCATTATTTTTTTCCGGAAAAACCCAAGCAGATGCGAATAACACACCTACACACACACACACACACACACACACACACACACACACACACACACACACACACACACACACACACACACACACTCACACACACGCACATAATACACACGCACACATACACACATACACACACACACGCACACACACACACTCACACACACGCACACACATATACACATACACACACGCACCATACACTCGCACCACACACACACACACACACACACATACATGCACATACACGCGAGTTCACACATAGATACACTCACGCACACGCAGATACACGCCACGCCCAGTTTTTTTTTTTTTTTTTTTAGAGGGGGTGCGTAAGGAAAGAAAACTGACCTTTGACAGAGGGCCACGGAACTCCTTTTAATCCGGGGGAGGGGCTGCCCACCCTAGCGGGGGAATTTCAGGGGCTCGCCTTGAAAGCCCTGCTACAGGGTCTCGGTCGGGGTTCAGGGGGCGGAGACCTCAAGGCTTTTAGGAGTTTCATGAGGTTATTTTGACTCTCTGCTAACACTTTTGTGTGTGTAGTGGACAGTCAACAATAATTAAAACCCACCCCATTTTGAAAGTGGGGTGCGTGTTAATTTTTGGCGCTTCATCCGAACTTATAATTTTGTATTCTGAAATTTTTAGTAGGTCATTTAAAAACGGGTTGATAATTTGTGGGGGTCAGGAGGTGGAGCCCCCTGAAGCTTAGGAGTTCTAGGCGGTTTATAAGCATATTTTGACTCTCTGATAACACTTGTTTCATGAAATGGACATTCAACAATAAGAGCCGCGTATATTCATTTTGACAAAATTATCATCAAACTGCTTAGTTTAAAATCATTTTTCGTGAAAAAGGGTGGCGGGGGGATGATTGTGCATGCAGGCCATTCCCCCCTCGGCCAAGGTGGGGAATATATCCCGCATCCGCCCAGGATTTGCACCAGTATCCACTGCAAACGTCTCTTGTTAGACACCACCCTGAAAATAGCAGAAGACAGTCGTTTTAGGGATCAGAAATACAAAAATGGGAATAAAGGTGACACGACAACGATAATTATAATGATAGTTATGATATCAATAATTACTATAACTATAATGATGATGATGATGATAATAATAATAATATTAACAGGCATAATAATAATTATAGTCATAATAATAATCATGAATTACATTAATACTAAACAAAAGTAACAATAAGAATACTACTGATCAAAAAAATATATATATATATATATATATATATTCGGTGAAACCTGGGGGATGATTGTACATGTCATCTCCCACCTTGTGAGCTGCGGGGATGCACCTACCCCCCCCCCCCGACTCCCTCCCGTGGTTTATGACATTGCCGAGTTATGTGATGTGTTGTAAAATATATTTTGTGATCAATAATGTATCAAAAGATTTCAGTTACTCTGGGGTGGGTCACGAAAGTTAGACGTTCGGGCCGTTGTCCCGAGGTCTAATGACGAAAATTTGCGGCTTTGCTTCCAATCTAACTTTCTCCAAGAGTGTATATGGCAATGCGGAGTTGGAGTGATGGTTGTCAGTCTCGTCCAACCTATAGTATATGAGATTACAACTGAAGTTCTGAACTTTCTATAAATGAATGCTCAGTAACATCGTTGCCACCATCAACCTTTCCGAAAGAAAAAACTAAGCACATAAAAAAACTACACTCACTGTAAAAAACTAAATACATTTATAAACACTTGAATACGTTTATATGGAAATTAAATATAAAAAAAGGTTTAGGTAGAAATTATGTTTTTATTTATTTATTTATTGAAATATATTTATTCAGGAAACACAAGATCAGTATAAAACACTGTTTTGCATCATGGTCCTGAAGAAAACTAAAAACAAATACATCACATATCGAAAATTAAAATTACGAGCAGCTGCATATGACATTGGTCAAGAAAAATGACTCTATAGGCAACCAATATTTATTCAATTTATTTAATAAATATTTACAAATTTCGAATTTCAAAAAAGGACATTAACCTGTACTGCTTGCAATAGCTCGAGTCCCCACCCATTAAAAGGGCAAACATTACACACCACACAAACCACCACGGTACACAATCTCTAACGCACACACTACTTATTTGAAATCTACCCCCCCCCCAACATACAGAAACTTACCCCGACACTGTCACAAACGACCACGGTAAATCAGACATAATTTGCAAATAAGAAGAACACCCAGCATGCCAACGAACACAATTACAGGCATTCACACACCTCTCATTCTTATGCAACAAAGGTAATAACATACGTATACAACAACATGTATTAAATGGGAGACGAAGCTTGCAGCGTCCAGTACGCACTCGATCAAATAATGTCCAACTAACAATGAAAAACAATTACTATGATACAATTTAAGAGAGACAGAAAAGAAAAATGCAGCTGGCAGTGTACATAAGTGTGGAATCAACAACAATCATCTAAAAAGGCTTTCTAATACAAGCCTGGTTAAAAGATAATACAGATGATGAAATTTTGGTACGGTATATGGCAAATGTTCCATAGTCCCCTACCTCCCGTATACATGAAGCTTATGTTTGATAACAGTTCTAAATTAGGCTTTGGCAAGATTACATTTAAAGAATCAGGCCGATCTGGTGTTAATTCCATGTTCTATCAAAGTTCATTTTCAATGATTATTGCACATATCTGGTGGAGCTAAATCATGAAATACATTTTATACATCAGCATTGCTAAAAATAATTCTCTTCTTTGATCAAACGATCGCCATTTTCACGACCTTAATTATATCAAATCCATTGGATTTTCATAATAAAATTATTTTGGCTACTATTCGTGCAGCCCTTTTTATGCAAAACGTATAAGGAATTTGTGTTATTTCTGGATGAACCAATTTCCCCCATACAGAACATTGAATAATTCGAGTTAGGTGAAATAATTGTTTTTTGTACATTAAAATTCAATAAATTAAAATCAAGATAGGGCTCATTTTTTCGTAGAGCAAATATTTTTTTGGCAAGCGACTGGCAAGATTGAACATGAAAATTCCAACAACTTACTATGCATCATACTCCAAGATATCGAATGTTATTCACCTGTTTCAATTTTTTGATTACCTATAAATATATTCATTATGAAAGTGAAGAACTTGGACTTATAGCAACATTACTTGGTCTTATTGATATTCAATGACATAGTTTTAATTACTATTATACCAATGAGGCAAGTAAGTTTTAAATCAATTTTGTAAAATAAGACGTGGCTTCAATCAACAATTTTTGTGCGAATATAAATAACCGACGTCATCAGCAAAAATGATTGCATGAACAACCATTTTCAAACAATCTTGTAATATGCATTTATGAAATAAACAAAAAATAAAAGGGCCGAAGGACGCTACCTTTGGGGTAACACAGTAATAACATCACCTGGTTTAGAAAACTGGTCATGAACAATAAACCTTTTATGTGTTCGTTGAGATAAAATAACTTACAAACCATTGCATTTCTGACCCCTTAATACCATAACATTTCAGTTTTCCTCTCTAACATAGTTCAT
>JZLH01S0012869.1:0-14124 GCA_001188425.1 Eucidaris tribuloides
AAAGTGCCTTACCCAAGGACACAACCGCCACGACGTGGGCTCGAACCACGGACCTCTAGGTCGGGAAGCCAAGGTGTTATCCACTACGCCATGACGCCTCCCCTTAAATGTGCATAAATTTGTTATGTGTAAATAATTGGTCAGGTATTGTCGGGTGTTTCTCTGTTATTTAGGTTCCCAAAGTACCCAAATTTCATGTTTTAGAAAAGAAGGTTCCAGTTCTGTTCAACTTTGTTCTTAATCTGGAAAAAAAGGAGCAAAAAAAAAAATCTTAGTGGGCACATTTGTATAATTCTCTTTCTTCATATTGTCACTAAACTGTAGAACCTGAGACAATGAAATTCCCTTAAAAAGATAGTTATAGGATAACAACAGATCAGATAATATTACTTTGTACAACTATTTTGATTGTTTCTTGCCATGCAGAAAGGTCAACTGGAAGAAGAGTCCTTGCAGAGAGCTGCTAGTCAAAGCACTGATGCAAGTCAACAAATCGGTAAGGAAATGGACAAACTAAATCTATTGATGTCTGAGGACTTTTAAGTTCTAAACAGGAGAGTTGTTGGATCAAATAGTTGGGTCCAAACATACTGTGTAACCATAGGGAGACTTTAGTGGAGGCATGTGACATATGACTTAAAATTTATATTTCTAATGCAAATGTATTAATTTGTTTTTCTGCATTTTATTGTTGAAGCCTTTCTCTCAGACAAGTAATTAACAAAATGTAATCATTCCTTTAGATTTTTTACCACAAGGTTTGTCCAAACAGATGATTGGGTCAAAACAATTAGCACTTTTGCATTCATTTGTTGGATGCTCATAGAAGAATGTATGCATGATGCTGACATATGATTTTCAAGTTCTCTTTTACATTGCTGAAGCCTATCTCTCAAAGTGTTTTCCTTGCCTTGCAACAAAAGTGAGTGGAGTGTTTTGAAAATTAACAATTTCCAGGTATGGAAGAAATTTCTTCCAACTCCAACATTTAGAGAGAAAGGAATACATGAATTTTGTGTAGATACAGCCTTGGTAAAGGAAACTCTGCCACTGCTTTATCAAGACAAAAGCACAAACTCAGGATTACTTCTTGCTCCAAATAACTAACCTACCGTTTTCCCATCATGTGATCAATTTTATCACTTTTGATCAATTTTATCACTTTTGATCAATTTTATCACTTCACCTTCTGCTACAGGAACTCTGACAAAAGCTGTGAAAGAGGCTGATGAGAAGACATTGAAGATGAAATCTGTGGCTCTAAAGGCCAAGAAGGAACTGGAGATAAGCAAGAAACAGGTTAGTTAAATTTACTGTTATGTGATTGGGTCATATGACTTGTCATGTGCCGAGTCATGTGTCTGTAACTGTGATGTTAACAAGGACCAATTGTCAGTGTAAGATATTTGTTTGGGGTGGGAGGGTTTCCGATAATAATGTGACTTGGTGCTAGATGTAGATGATGGTCATGATGATGATGATCATCATCATGATCATGATCATGATGTTGATGGTGATGGTGATAGTGCTATGGTGATGGTGATACAGTGATGGTGATGGTGATGGTAATGGTGATGACAATGGTGAAGATGATGATGATCACACCCAACTGGCTAAGATTAGGAAAATGCTACATCTCACTGATAAATCAATGCAGGGGTGATGCCTTCACTGGTATATTGTTTACCATTCGTACCATAAGTATTTATCATCACTTTCACTGAAGAACCTTGATTACGTCAGTTAGGGAGAATCTTCCATGGTCAAACTGCTCTGTGACCCCTGATATTGGCTTTGATCATTGCTACAGGTTGCCACGGTAACCCAGGAGAAGGATCAACTCCAGAATGACCTCCAGTTGATGAAGAAGCGATATGAGACAATGGAAACCCAACTATCTGGTAGCCAGCAGCACATGGAGAACTACCAGGTAAGGCTGATCAGGGCTGGCCATTAGCAGGGTAGGGTTCTTGGCTATCCTGATATCGGGGAAAACCCAGAAAATGAGATCATTTTTTTTCAGTCAGCAGAAAGGCAGGGTCTTTGGATCTTGAGGAAAAAAAAAATCACTCAAATCAGAGGATAGTCAGTATTTCTTTGATCCTAAAAGAAAGTAATCAGTCAATAATATCTAGTCTTTTGCACAAACAGCATATCTACAGGATTTTTGACTGTGTTGCATTTAGTCATTTTATTTACTGGTTTGTACATTTCATTTTATCGGGCTGTATTTGTATGTTTAAAGACAAGGAAAGGATGGCTATTACAGGAGGAAGGAGGTCATTACACACCAGTTTCGGTATAGTCCATAAATAGAAGTAATTCTTCCAATATATACTTTCATGCCCCTGTCTACTGCTTATTAAAGATGTTTCAAACTGGATGTAGATTACGTTAATGATCTTAGGATTTGAACTCAACAGGGAAAACAGGAATTTTGTTTTCATGAACTGTTGACAAGTTTATAGGGCCTTGGTGCTTATAGCTCCTAAAACTTCTGGTGGGCCTGTAAAAAAGGGTGGGGGGCAGGGCTGCTCATGAGCCCACATGGTCCCTGATATGGCATGGTTAATAGGGGAATCTGAGTAAAACATGAATGATAACAAAACTATTTGGGCATATTTGAAATATAAAACTTTAATCGTGTAACAATTTCATTAGCCCACACTCAGAAAAGAGCACCTTTCAAATTTGAAAGTTTAATGTTAGTTTATTTTGGCAGTAATTTCAATGTCATTAACTTCAGGAAATTCAGTATATTTGGGAAGTAATTTGTTATGCCTGCAAATTGCACTAGATGAGAGCAAGTTGAATATCCATGCTCACATGTCTTTACTCCATTGTGTTGGCAAGTTTTGCCACACTAATCTACTTTATTACTACTTTATCCATATCAGCATCTCCACAATGAATACGAGAAATTGCAAGATGAGTTGGAAACTAAAACTGAGAGGTAGGTACCATAACTTATTATCCCTTTGATCACAGCGGTGAACAAAAATAATGTCCACCCGCATGCCAACTGTCATTTTGGGCACATAGATATGTGAGGAGTACAAAAAAACTACCAGTCCAGGTGATAGTGCACTGTAGACAAAGAGTTTAATTTATTTTAAAGGTATTGGCTAACATTTACCACTATTAAAAAAATCTGAGCCACATGATTCCCCATGCTACCAGTGTCTTTGATGAGGTCTAAAAATGAAGCCCTGAAAAAATTGTATTTCAAAATGATTATTTAGTGCTTTAAAGAAGTGAAAATCGTAAGTTGACCAGATTCACTTGCCCATTTCCTCCCATAGACTTACTGTGTGTACACCTAGATTAATAAAACTCGCCCCGAGTTTTAATTGTTTATTCATGTATAACTTGCCATTGGCAGTGTAACTCTCCAAACTTTTGTATTCTAGGGTGTTTATTTGTCCATTTGAACACTACTATGTAGCTCAGATATCAAAGTTTGACAATTTTTTTAATTGAAGCTCCACAATGTTAGCCTATCACTTTAATCACAAGTACCATGGAGAAATATCATTGCAGGAACCTCTTCTTAGATTTGTCAGTGAATTTGCTCTTAGTAATGCTTTTAATTTGCTGTGGAAGTTATTTGACACCTCATGACAGATAACCAAATGAGAATAGTGAAGTGTAAATGTGTTTCTGCTACTGTGATTTACTTTTGGTTTTTTATATATATTTTGTAGATGACAGTTGTATTTTCTGTATTCTCAGTTTGTGCAGAAAAGAAACAGTCTTACCCCCTCTCCCCCTAAAAGGTGAAAGTGCATAGAATAATTGCCAATTATTAATTCAATTTGAATAAATTATGTTTTGTGATCTGTGGTGTATTTTGTCGCTTTTAATTTTCCTATTTAGATTAAAAGTTCTGGAGAAACAACTGATGGAGACACAGCAGGATTTGAGTGTAAGTATTTTGGATTCTGCTGAAATGATTTATAGCCGAACTAAATGTTTGAGACTTTTAAAGTCACGTTCACGATTTACACACCATAACCATTTTTATTCAGATTTAATCTGGCTAAAGAAAGGTATATAAAAATATGGCAATCAAAATTTGGGATTCAAAGGTTGTATAGTTTTTAAAATATAAACAATGAATCATTTGGAAATGGGTCATTCACTCTAGTGTATTTTGTAACAGTCTAGATTCCAGATGCAAGGTGTAACTTTCACCAACTGATTTTGAATTTGGTATATGATGGTGATGCTGATTAATTTATACTGTTACATGTCTTACTAGAATTTGTCAGTGGAATGCACTCACACCAAGGAGGCTAAAGAGGAACTGATACAAAGACTGACCACTTTCGAGAAAGAACTGAAGACGTCGGAACGGAACCTATTGGAGGTCAGAGGTCATTTGACAACCACAGAAGAGGAGAGGGATACAGAACGGAAGGAGAAGGATTCTAAACAAGAACAGTTATCACAGGTCAGAAGAAGTAGGGTGGAAAGTAGGAAAAAGTGTTGAAAGGTTTTTGCTCCCACCTCAAGTATAGAATATGTAGAAATTTTCCTTACATGAGCAATAATATTTTATCATATTTCATAAGCAGTTGGATGAGTGGAGGGGGTGACAAGTTTTCCTGTATGGAGTAAATGTTAGAATGTTGAAATCTTAATGTCAAATTAATTTTCGAAGTATGTGTGAATTCATGAATGTTTAGCTGTAGGGCCTTTCAGAAATGGATGTAATTTGAGTGATTGGGAATTTTACAAGCAAGTAGACACTTAAATTAAGAGAAATGTGATAAACATTCCAATTTTTTATGTGATAATACTATTAACCCTACATTTGTATGGCACGCAATAATTAGGTTAATTTTCCATACACTTCACAAATTGATTAATCAGTACAAAATAAATCTACCCATGTGTACAAAAACTCTAACAAAACTAATACTATATCAGTTTACAAAGAAGTAGGTCTTGAGCAACTTAGTGAAAATATGGAGAGTTGTAGATTGACCAATGTGAAGCAGTATTGATTTGTTCCATTTGTAGGGGTGCTAATCCTCTTGATATCTTTGCTACAAAACTATACAGGCTTGACATGTCATATTTTGAATGTGATACCAAAAGGGTAAGGAGGTGTATGGTTTTCAAGTGTTGCACGACTAAGTCGCCAAAAGTCGGAGTCGTGACTATCGTTGAGGAGTCGCGACTCCGACTTTGGAAATGGAAGAATCAACCCATGTAATCACATATACATGTATGTATGCCATGTAAACCAGTCAAAACATTGATGACAATGTGTGGGACAATGGCAAAAAGTCAATTTTTGAATGATCGTAATCACAGTTGAAAGTTGAATTTACTGAAATCATTGAAGGAGGACACTGAACAGTTATTGTATAGGCTATAGTGTGCTTCCTTTTACCTACTGATCATGCCGACAGAACTGAATGCTGAGAGTCGGCAAATAGTCGGAGTCGCGACTTTTGATTGGCAACTAGTCGACTCCCAAAAATCCTGGAGTCGCGCAACACTAGTTTTCAATCCTTACTTACCCCACCTCCACCCTCTTTCAGGACCCTAACTGAGTTGACCTACAAATGATCTAAACATAATTGATGAAGTCAATGGAAAAAGTGCCAGTTATTCATCTGATATGTTAGCAACCTTAACAATTTGTGGCTTTTATTTGCAGGCATTGGAAAAAGTTGGTGCTCTAGAGAGATTACAGAAAGAACAGAAACAAACTCATGATACAACTACCAGAAAACTGGAAGCAGCATTAAAGGTATATATTAGTAAAGAGAACAATTATGTACTGTACATGCTGTAATTTTTTTATTGCAGATATTTTTGAGAATTCAGACCGGAATGACAACTGTTTGAGTGGCTAAATTTACAGTCATTGCACTTAGGAATTTGTGAAGAGCAACAATGTGCTAGAACCTCAATTTAAAGCTACTGAAGATACAACATTTACATATGTGAGCCGCTCCGACTGTAGGGGTCAAAAGTCGCAACGGACGAAATCACAGAAAACGCCAAAAACCAACCCATACCACTATTTTGATGATTTTTTTTTAATTTCAGTTTTGAAAAGTTTGATATCTATTCTATCTAATTTGTGAGTTTCAGCTTTGGATTCAAATTCTAAATACCCCAAAACAGCGATTTTCCAAACCCTTTCCGACGGGTCAAGTTGTCGTTCGAGCGAACATTCGTCGGAAACCGGGTTGCTAAGGACAGTGTCACGTGACATCGGCACGCGGCGTATTTCCAGTATCCTAGCTTTTTCACAGACAGTATACTTGGTGTGTGACTGTATGCGTGAACATGTAATGCTTCACTTTTTTAATCAAACAACATGAATGGAAATAAATTCGAATAAGCTCGGCAGGGGTACAGCTACTCCGTCCTAACACTCGTGTAGAATTTCTATTCATTAAACACACTCTTCTTCCCTGTAATCCAACGCCCGAGTGTCCCATGCTTTTGACATAGAAATTGTTTGGAATTCTCTGTTTGATTTCGGAATGCTATAGGGAAATTTTAAGCACAAAAAAAACGTAATCTCTCTTTCAACAATCCAGTGCCGATCACAAGACAGATTTATATAAAGTGGACGCTAACGCAGAGAGAGGTGTGAATTATTTTCATGCCTCCCTTTTTACATTGGTTTGCATCTCAGAGTTGAGATAATTAAAGAAAGTATTGTATCCTGCTGTAACTGAAAACGGCGAGTGTTCTCTCTTTCAAGTTAGTTTGTTTGCAACTGGTAAAGTGGATAATACACAAACAACTATTGAAAAAAGAAAACAATAGACCCGGATCTCGGCCAGGCAGTGCTACGCGTGTTAATCCCCTGTCTATAGAAAGCGTTTCAAACTTCTTGTTGAGGGATGTGAGTTACGTAAGAAGCATAAAGGGTCTACGAGAAACTTGCATGCCCATACTACATAAGTTATATACATATACATCGTCTTGTACTTCTACCAGCAAAACACATGGATAATAAAAAAAAAGAACCATCAGCATACAAGGATTTCATGTATTGCTATGGAAGTATTTTTATTTCTGCTAGGAAAGGTGGTGTGTTTGAATTATGAAAAAATACAGAACGCACGATCTTACACAAATTGTTACTGGTTTCCAGACTTAACAAATAACGATCTCGCATAACTATTCGTCTTCTGCAATTCTTACTTGACTCAAGTGAAAGCTTAAAAGTGATGTTCTCTCATAAAACTGGAAACGACAACAAAAACTGCCGTAGGCATAATTGCCGCAGCAAATGGCTATACAGTGACATACAGCAAGAACTGGGTTGTAGCGTTAAATTTACATACGGTGTTTGTGTTTGTTATTCTTTTTAGAATTTTTAGGACATCATCAATATCAAAAACAATGAAAACACTAATTTTCCATGATAATAAATTATATTAAGATTAATTAGATTAAAGATTGCTATGATTGTAGCGACACATTTGCGCCGAATGGCTGCAGATTAGCGGTACTTCCGTTTTATATTGACACATACATCATTAAACTTTCCACTGTAAACATTAATAAATGAACTTGACATTTTGCATACTACTGGACAAGAGTACAGTCTGTCACCATGCCAATTTCAACTTTTTTGATGTAGGTGAAGCCCCGGTTGCTAAGGACTTTTTAGGACTTATATCACTAATTCAATGGCGCATCACGCCCGACTGAGTTTGAATTCATGGTGAAACTTTAAACGCCAATATCTCCGTTAACTTCATTGGCGCGCTGTCTTAAAATTGAACTTTCGGTCGCGTTTTTCGCCCCTTTCCTTTCGCGTATATTTCAAGTGTTATATATCATTTTAAAGCTAAGAATACGGAGATTTTGAATCAAGCAAAAAACAGAAAATGATTTTTGCGACTTTTGCCTCCTACCGTCGGAGCGGCTCACATATGTTATTCATGAATTACAGGTACCTGAAAAAATTGGGTTTTTAGCCAAACCTGGAAATCAGGGGAACCCTGGAAAATAACTTCCCATTTTTCCAGTCTTGGAAAATTTAAGAAATTTGAGAAAAGTCCCTCAAATCTGGGAAAACTGAAGGAATTGTGTTTGTCTAGTGATCCAACTTTCTTGTCTTGTGTTCATACCATAGACACAAGGGGAAAAAAACTTGCGAAGCAAGAAATTTTCAGCTCGCTAGAGCCAAAGCCCCTCCACCATAAAAAACTATACATATCTACTTGTGTTCTAAAATGTTAAAGGTTAGTGACATGATTGGGAACACCTGAAAATGCCTCAAGAACCAAATGAGTTGAAACGTATACCAACTATACACTAGCTGGAGTGGATCTCCCATCTGGAAGGATTTGTCTGTAATTTGTTTACATAGGGAGAATCAAGCATGAACACATTTGCATTTTATTTTTATCCGGGACGATAAAAATAAGACCCATAGAAAGCCACACAGCAGGTTTGCCTGCCATGAGGGACAATAGACATTAGTTATTTTAGAATTAGTCTAGGCGATCGGTGCGAAAATTGTTCAGATGATGATAAAAGCATGAAAATTGGCACACATGTACTTCACATCATTCTAAACATTTTCAGAGGTGGAGCCAACGCAAACTGTACATAGCTTAGCAACGGTTGCTAAGTAACATATTTTCCATAGCAACCAACATGCAAAATACCTGCAGACCAATTTTCCCGAACAATTTTAATGTATTTCAATATCTGCAGCTTCACTCTTCGTACCAACACCACTCTGGAATAATCGTAATGTACATATCATAGAAACAGTTGCTAGGCAACATATTTTTCTTGGCAACCATGCAAATTTGATGTTTGCAGACTAATTTTACTTAACATTGTAACATACATACATTGTAACATATTTCATTACATATTGCGTTATGATCGTAAAGGTTTTATAGACACCGCCAGGAATGTAAAGCTCAGTTTTGTAAGATAATGTCGAAGAAATCTGAGATTTTGAGGCCACAACATATTACTAACACAACCCATATCAAACTAAAGAGAATGAAAGATCCACTAAAAGAAAAAAGACGTCTCAGTCATAATACATCAGCCATTAAAGAAAGATGGAAATGTATAGGCCTAATGGGAAAAAAGATGGGTGATTAGCAAAAGGAATAACATAAAACTCGGTGTGGGTATGGAATGCACTCCTTTTAATTTGAAATCATGGAGAACAAAGCTGAGTGGCTGCACCACATACAATCAACGAGAGATGAATAGTTGTGGACGAGTGACTTCGCACTAATAACATCAAACCAATAATACCAACCATGCACATAGGACAAAGTCGTACTGCTCAACGAACAAGCACATGATTCAAAAGAAGCAGAGAACATGGGCCGAAACTTCCAAAAGTGAATCCCCTTTTTTGCAAGGACGGTATGTTCATGCCAAACAAGAGATGAAAGGAAAAGACAAATTTCTTTCCGGTCCATGAAATCATCCATTTCCACCAGCTCTTTCTTTTCTATGGAGAGTTACATCTGGTGAATAAGTTGGATCTCATGGGGGGTGTCTTGAACAACATAGTCAAGTCCTCATGTGATTCAGATGCAGCAGACAGATGTGATCATCATGGATGGTGGTTTGTCGTGAACGTTCTTAAAACTGAAGCATTGAAAGAATATTTGGCAACTGTGCCTGCTGAAGTGTTTGTCCCACACATAATAAAAAGCAACACAAGACTCTAGCGAGTTATAAGTTCCTGGTATCAACACTTGACAGCCGTCTAAAAGGCACAGACCCAGAGAATAAGCATATGGGAACCTAGCCAACGTAGACATGTGAGGTGTCCAGTCCCGTGCCAAAAGTTCTCGCAACAGTTTTTCCTTATCGCTGGAATGGCAACAAGAATTGAATGGCTTCAAACTTCATATAATGGTGCATTTAGTGTTTAAGTGCCATCAGTAGAAAAAACCTCCGCCTGTTGTTAATGATGGTGCCAGTTGTACTATGTTTACCTGCACAAGACACATCAAGCAGTTTACTCCCTGCCAATCATGAAGGAGATTTCCAAGATCATGGACATGTTTGCTGATGCGTCAGACGGGGCCGTTTCACAGATCCATTTGATCAGACCATATGATTGTTGATTAAGTTGTGCCAGCAAGTGACCTGAATCACGCAGCTAGAAAGTCCTGCACTTCTAGGCCTGCTATTCGAAGTGCCAAGGACTTTCACTACATCCCCAGCTCATAAGATAGTGTCTCAATGTGACTTGGTTCCACAATTATCGTATTCCCGGTGTCCCCATTTGTTGTTCAAGCTCTGGGAACACCCAGTCCCTATTTGCCCAAAGTTGGAAAGAGAGACAGCATAAAGGAAAGTGTGGGAGGCTAGACACATCCACCAACCTCCTGGAGCCTTACTAATTACGCGGCAAGTACACCAAAACAAAGTATTGTGATAGAGACAGAAGTGCTCTTTATATTCGTAGAATACTTCACCCATCCCCCTCCTGTTAGAAATGCTTGGTCATCACACGAAAAAGGAGCGTCAGATATGTCGGCCTTTTCCTTCCACTGATAGGCTGCAATTACATCAAACATTTCAGGAGGGTAAGCATGCAAGGGTGGGCACTATTGGGGACCTGCCTACTTACGTCATGCGCCAGTTCCCTCCCTCTCTGAGTGTGGACATGACTTGCCTAAAAACAGTGGAGCCCGTGGACAAATATATCCTGCCCAGAGCTGCTGGAGTGCCATGTAGAGCAGGTGTAAGAGAAAAGCAAATGTGTATGAGTGCACTTCAAATCACTGTATTTATATGCAGCATGCACAAGGAGATTGTTACAATGCCTGAAATAAATTGATGAAGACTGTTGTATGAATATTTATTATTATTATTTATTTATTATTTAAGATATTTATTGTTGAGACCAAGAACAGCTGCTGTTTTCAATAATGTATTGCCCAACAAATTGCTTTAATTTGCATGTAATGGTATATAAAACAGCATATCATTCCACTCTTTCCCCAGAAGATATGCATTCCTTTTCATAAGAAAATTGTTTGGAACATTTAATGGATCCCATAATGTCCGGATTGGTTCTCATCATGTAACACAGCTTGCTTGCTATGGTAATATGTGACTAAGCAATTATATTATTTGTCATTAAACATCGATCAGATGACAATCTGGACAAATTATAATAATACCCGAATACATCTCTCTCTACTGCAAATTATTAGTTGAAAACATTTCTAACAAATAAACAATTAAGATAATACTTTTATGTATATCCGTTGCCTAGCGAACAAACAAATACTGTTTTTTTGTGTGGACACTTACAGTGGTGCTCGAAATCATACTTTTTAGATATTGTGCTAAAACATAATAGCATCATTCCTTTGAAAATGGATAAGATACTGTATGCTGTAAATGGCTCGTTGCTATGGTCAATAGTTTCTTAGGCAACCGTTGGCTAAGGAAACAAATGCGACTGTATCGATTGGCTCCACCTTTGAAAATAAATCAAGTATAGGAACCAAATTGGATGTGCCAAATTCATAGCTTTTAAATCATTAAACTGAACGATTTATACCATATTTTCCACCGATCGCCTAGACTAAATAGTCCACTCTTGGACTAACAAAGATTTTCCACAGGATAATCCTTGACATAGTTCTACGTGATTCTAGGTTTGTTGTAGCCCAAAGGTGAGGACCACCCCAATCATGTCATTTACCTTTAATGTAGAATGTTAATTTAGCAACATTTGCATTTTCATTAGTAATATGCTGATTAATAATCAGGCAGGGCAGGGGGGCCATCCCTTGAAAATTTAAAAATACAAGAAAATCACATGGTTTTACAATGTGATTTGGGAAAACATTATGATTTTCGGAACATATTCACCCTCCTAAGAGTTAATACCCAGCACAGAAAGTGTAATTAATTTTAAAATAATTAAATTTGAGGACAATTTGACTTTTATCAAAAGTACATTGAAGAACTCGGTTTGGCCTTTCCTGTATTAAACGTCATTAGTGAACGCCAGTCAAGAAGCAACTTGATGGAACCTGGAGATTTCCCGATTATGAGAGAGCCGTATCCAGTCTGAATGCCCTATACAAGACAGAGACGCTAAAGAATCAGCTCAGATGACGACAGAAGTAGAAGAGTATGGAGAAGAGACTAGAGGCCATGCAGAAAAGGAGTGTAAGAACGCATGTCATGTTGTAATATTGGGTCCCGCTACATTAGTAAGCCCATCTTCTTTTGCTAAGTATTATGTTTTTTCAAATTTTATTATATGTGCCCGAATTGTCATGTGATCATGTCAATGATGTCACAAATGACCGACACTTCTCCATGTTTTTGTCATGCAAAATCCTATAAATTTCACTGTTAGTACACAATTTACTATTGAAAAAAGCATATGGTATCCTTATTGTCCACATTTAATATTAGCACACATTTGATTAATATCAGGAAATCGATTCTAATGATTTGTATGTCTACATAATAACTGGAACCAGTTGTAGTCCATGATATCATTGCTTTGGCCAATTTGCATACATGATTCTGACAAAATATCAATATGCTTGTATATTTTGGCAAATATTGAAATACCATAAATTTCTTATATCTCATCCAATTTTGAATCAGTCCTTTCACCAATTCACTTTGTGTCATTGTGTATTGCATTTATCACTTGAAAATAATCTGAATTTTTTTTGGATAGGTTCTGCTGATTTTTTACCAGAATTGGAAATTCAAATTTTTAACCAAAATGTGAGAAATGCAACCAAAAGGGGCATATTTACCTCATTTCTCTACCCAATTTTTTAAATTCTGTTTGTACAATCTGATTGGTACTTGAATTGAAAGCTTCTTGAAAGACTTGACAGAAAAGCTTTATGTTTCAAAGCTAGACCTTTCAGAAATTAGAGCATCCCAGAGACGTACATTTGTGGCGGGGATGTAAACAGTGTATATTACGTATTGCGTAATGTTACTGATTCACTTTTGTTTTAATTTCCTCCCACCTTCAGAGGCTCGCTTGAGATCAGCATGCCCAGGCAGAGGAGAGGCGCTAACCAAGATGAAGACAATGCTGGTGAAAACCACAGAAGATCTGGCTGACTCAAGAAGCAGAGAGTGACGAGAGGAAGTGCAGAGGCAGCCCTGCAGGGACAGGTGGAATACATGAAAACCAAACAGGCGCGAACATAGCAAACTAGAACTGGCTTAGCTTGACGGCTGAAAAAACCAACGACTGAAAAGATCAGTAAGGAAAGATTCAGAAATTCTATACACAATCCTGTGCTTTTCAAGAAATTGCCCATGTCTGTAGTGATCAAGTAAAGCAACTGTTGTTTAGCCCAATGTGTAATCATAAAAAGTATTTGCAAAAGTTGTTCACAAACTGTAAATATTAAATGATAACCAAAAAATGATTGTTATTCCAGGAAAAAATTTGTGTAACTCTCTGTGGTATATTCTGTTTCCTTTCATGTTGTGACTTCAATTCAAATAGCTTGCACCACTTAGTTTTATTCATACTTAAAGCACAACAAATACAAGACAATCCTCCCGAGTCTAAGAAATACACACCCAGTCCATATAAATGTTATACCGTTATCTCTGTTTGCTTCCTTGAGGTAGTTATTTGGACTTGCTCGTATTCATGTCAAAACTACCCGTAGAAATCAAATTTTAGAAAACATGCACTGCAAATCGTGTTTGGGCATTGATAATTAACATATTGGAGGGTTATACCTAACAGTGTCCTATCGAACGTGACACAATAAGATCATATTTTGAAAAAAAAAATATAGTAAGTCTCAGCCACAATGGGTAAGTAATTTAATAGTAAAGATATTTCTGTTATTTTCAGATCCGTAGCAATCCAATGAAGCCAACATGAAAGGACGGTCCCGTAAAGTCTAGAAACAGCGCAAACGCCAATGCTGGCAAGACGAATCCAAAATGGTCCCGTAGCGAGTTTGGTCAACATGTCAGCTAGAGTTTGATAGCTAACCAAGTAACAGTCTGAGGTGACAAAAATATGGAGAGCGGATCAGATTGGGCCACAAAGTGCAAGAATTAACTATTGAAAATGGAATGAACTTGAATACGTTCTCATAATTTTATGCCCTGCCTAAGAGATGCACG